>JAPMUY010001198.1:0-15000 GCA_026901105.3 Galaxias olidus
TGTGTGTGCATGCATGCGTGCGTGCGTGCGTGCGTGTGTGCGTGTGTGTGTGTGTGTGTGTGTGTGCGTGTGTGTGTGTTGGGGTTCCATGTGATGCATGTGTGTGTGTCTGCGAATGTGTGTGTATGTGTATGTATGCTTTTGTTATGAGTCTGTGTGTGTGTGGGGGGGGGGGTTCCTAATGAATGTGTGTGTGTGTGTGTGTGTGGTTTCGTTATGAGTCTGTGTGTTTGTCTGTGTGTGTGTGTGTCTGTGTGTGTGTTTGTGCGTGAGTGCATGTATGTGTGTGTGTGTGTGTGTGTGTGTGTGTGTGTCTGCGAGTGTGTGAGTGTGTGTGTGTGTGTGTGTGTGTGTGTGTGTGCTTGTGCGTGGGTGCATGTATGTGTGTGTGTGTGTGTGTGTGTGTGTGTGTGTGTGTGTGTCTGCGTGTGTGTGAGTGTGTGTGTGTGTGTGTCTGTGTGTGTGCTTGTGCGTGAGTGCATGTATGTGTGTGTGTGTGTGTGTGTGTGTGTGTGTGTGTGTGTCTGCGAGTGTGTGAGTGTGTGTGTGTGTGTGTGTGTGTGTGTGTGTGTGTGTGTGTGTGTGTGGTTTATCGTTGTGTGTGTGTGTGTGTGTGTGTGTGTGTGTGTGTGTTTGTGGTTTGATTATGAGTCTGTGTGTGTGTATGCGAGTGTGTGTGTATGCGAGTGTGTGTGTGTGTGTGTGTGTGTGTATGCGAGTGTGTGTGTGTGTGTGTGTGTGTGTGTGTGTGTGTGGTTTCGTTATGAGTGTGTGTGTGTGTGTGTGTGTGGTGGTTTGTTGTATGTGTGTGCGTGTGTGTGTGTGTGTGTGTGTGTGTGTGTGTTTGTGTGTGTGTGTGCGCGTGTGTGTGTGTGTGTGTGTGTGTGCGTGCGTGCGTGTGTGTGTGTGTGTGTGCGTCCGTCTGTTTCATCTTTCACTCCGTTTGCTCCCTCACATCCACTCAAACCTCACCGTGTGATTTCTTCATCCCACCATTTCTGCTTCCTGTTCTGTGCTTGGCTTGTCTCCCTCACATCCTATCCAGAAGGAGTCCCAGCCCTGCTAGTGAGACTTCCCTGAAAGTGTATGATTGGTCAACTCCTGTCAGCACTAAAGACCCGGCTTTACACACAAGCATTATCATTGCTAAACCTTTTTTGTTGAATTTTTTATTTAATTGTATTTTATTTTGTTATTACACATTTGGTATGTGTAATATTTTATAACGACTTCGTTGTGTTGTGTTTGTGTGAGTTGTTGCATTTGTAGAAGCATTTAAAAAAATTCTTATGAAAAAGTGCTATACAAATAAAGTTATTGTTATTTTACGAATAATTATTAATATTACCAAGAGTTTATTAAACTGCTGGCCAACATGCACATGGCTTCAATCTTAATGTTCTTCCGTTCAACAGAAAAACCTTTCAACTAGAACTACGGAGTCCGTCCCTCTATGTTGAGTCAAGTTAGAGGTTGCATAAAAGTGGAAAAACCTTTACACCCGCCAGGCGTCAGCCAGCTTTAACATCTTTCATAACAATAGCGGTAACAGTGCTTTCATAACAACCAGCTATAACATCATTTTAAATAACCAGCTATAACATCCATTTTGTATAACCAGCCATAACATCATTTTAAATAACCAGCTTTAACATCATTTTAAATAACCAGCCATAACATCATTTTAAATAACCAGCTATAACATCATTTTAAATAACCAGCCATAACATCATTTTAAATAACCAGCCATAACATCATTTTAAATAACCAGCTATAACATCATTTTAAATAACCAGCTATAACATCATTTTAAATAACCAGCCATAACATCATTTTAAATAACCAGCTATAACATCATTTTTAAATAACCAGCCATAACATCATTTTAAATAACCAGCTATAACATCATTTTAAATAACCAGCTATAACATCCTTCATAACAACCAGCTTTAACATCATTTTAAATAACCAGCTATAACATCCTCTTCCATAACAACCAGCTTTAACATCATTTTAAATAACCAGCTATAACATCATTTTAAATAACCAGCTTTAACATCATTTTAAATAACCAGCTTTAACATCATTCAGATTTGACGTTTGAAGATTGTTCCCTAGCAGGCACCATAGGCGCTGTTGGTGCTTTCCCGCCTAACAACAACTGTGTGTGTGTGCGTGTGTGTGTGTGTGTGTGTGTGTGGTGTAGTGTGTGTTCGTGGTGTCAATCAACAGCTCTCTGTAAACCTCTGAGGGAGAACCCATCAAATCACCTTTCATTCACCTTTAACCTAACCCAGGGCCGGAGGATACCATGTCTGTGTGTGTGTGTGTGTGTGTGTGTGTGTGTGTGTGTGTGTGTGTGTGTGTGTGTGTGTGTGTGTGTGTGTGTGTGTCCAGGAGACGTGGAGGTAACTGAATTGCGGTTCAAAGTGTCTGAATATGAAGACAGCAGCTTGAGAGGTCCCCCTCTGGGGGAGGTGACAGGACAAGAGACGAAAGAGAAAGAATGTAAAAATGAAAATAGTCAGTGTGCGTCCCTTTGGCCTTACAGAGTGTGTATATTATAACCCAACCTTTCCTTTGGACTTACAGAGTGTGTATATTATAACCCAACCTTTCCTTTGGACTTACAGAGTGTGTATATTATAACCCAACCTTTCCTTTGGCCTTACAGAGTGTGTATATTATAACCCAACCTTTCCTTTGGACTTACAGAGTGTGTATATTATAACCCAACCTTTCCTTTGGACTTACAGAGTGTGTATATTATAACCCAACCTTTCCTTTGGACTTACAGAGTGTGTATATTATAACCCAACCTTTCCTTTGGACTTACAGAGTGTGTATATTATAACCCAACCTTTCCTTTGGACTTACAAAGTGTGTATATTATAACCCAACCTTTCCTTTGGACTTACAGAGTGTGTATATTATAACCCAACCTTTCCTTTGTACTTACAGAGTGTGGGTATGATGTTAGACCTGAACGAATGGCAGTGTGCTGTAAGACCTGAACACCTGAGCACTATGATGTTAGACCTGAACGCCTGGCAGTGTGATGTTAGGCCTGAACGCATGGCAGTGTGATGTTAGACCTGAACACCTGAGCAGGATGATGTTAGACCTGAACGCCTGGCAGTGTGATGTTAGACCTGAACGCCTGGCAGTGTGATGTTAGACCTGAACGCCTGGCAGTGTGATGTTAGACCTGAACACCTGAGCAGTGTGATGTTGAGACCTGAACGCCTGGCAGTGTGATGTTAGACCTGAACACCTGAGCAGGATGATGTTAGACCTGAACACCTGAGCAGGATGATGTTAGACCTGAATGCCTTTCTGTCAGTCTAAAGATTCAGGTCATGGTTCAATTAGAGTGAAAGGGATTTGTTTACCTTTCAGGTCATGGTTCATTAGAGTGAAAGGGATTTGTTTACCTTTCAGGTCATGGTTCATTAGAGTGAAAGGGATTTGCTTGCTCAGGTCATGGTTCATTAGAGTGAAAGGGATTTGTTTACCTTTCAGGTCATGGTTCATTAGAGTGAAAGGGATTTGTTTACCTTTCAGGTCATGGTTCATTAGAGTGAAAGGGATTTGTTTACCTTTCAGGTCATGGTTCATTAGAGTGAAAGGGATTTGTTTACCTTTCAGGTCATGGTTCATTAGAGTGAAAGGGATTTGTTTACCTTTCAGGTCATGGTTCATTAGAGTGAAAGGGATTTGTTTACCTTTCAGGTCATGGTTCATTAGAGTGAAAGGGATTTGTTTACCTTTCAGGTCATGGTTCATTAGAGTGAAAGGGATTTGTTCACATACCAGGTCATGGTTCATTAGAGTGAAAGGGAGTTGTTTACCTTTCAGGTCATGGTTCATTAGAGTGAAAGGGATTTGTTTACCTTTCAGGTCATGGTTCATTAGAGTGAAAGGGATTTGTTTACCTTTCAGGTCATGGTTCATTAGAGTGAAAGGGATTTGTTTACCTTTCATGATGTTTTTGTTGTTGATGTTGTTGTCGTGCTCGCTGACAGGCATGTTGACATCAAAGGACTGGCTGTCCTCAGCAGACCCTGAGAGAGAGGGAGAGAAGAGGGAGAGAAAGAGAAGGAGGAAAGAGGGAAAGAAGGAGAAAGAAGAAAGGATAGAGAGGTGGAGGAGGGAGAAAGGACAGAGAGGGGTACAGAGAGGGAGAGAGGACAGAGAGAGAGGAAAGAGGGGAGAGAGAGGGACAGAGAGAGAGAGGGGAGAGAGAGGGGGGAGAGGAGAGGACAAGAAATAAGAAAGAACAGAGAGGAGGGAAAGAAAGAAAGAAAGAAAGAAAGAGGAGATAGAGAGGGATGGGAGAGGAGTGTAAGAAGAGAGAAAGAGAGAAAGGAGGGAGGAGGGAGAAGGAGGGAGAAGGAGGGAACAGGACAGAAAGGTCAGAGGTTAATTCATTCAAAACAAAAACATTGTGGAAGTGAGTTGTGAAATGTACTTGAGGAGGAGGACGAGAGAGTGGAGGATGAGGAAGAGGGACGGGCAGTGTTCTTGGTGATGACTACCAGGTAGAGAGGAAGAGGAGGATGGACAGTGTTCTTGGTGATGACTACCAAGGTAAAGAGGAAGGGAGGATGGACAGTGTTCTTGGTGGACTGCCCAGGTATGAAGGAAGAAGAGGATGGACAGTGTTCTTGGTGATGACTGGGTAAAGAGGAGAGGAGGATGGACAGTGTTCTTGGTGATGACTACCAGGTATAGAGGAGGAAGGCACGAGGATTCATATCCTTATGAATATTTAGAGCTTTAAAGCAGACAGGAGTCCTCTCTTCTCATCCTGTCTGTCTTAATAATAATAATAATAATTCATTTTTATTTAATTTCATGCTTTTCTCGAGACTCAGCGCTTTGTCTAAGTGGTTGCAAATTAATTACATAGGCAGACTGAATGGACGGCCAGCCTCCGGCAACACTCAGTCTGAGTGATACATAGCAGCATTTTATGTGGACGGCTCATGACTATTACAACAGACTTGCTCAGAACCCCACAGGGCATACAGACCGACTCCAGGTGAATTGGCAGTGGCGACTGGGTCAGGGCCCTGGTAGGAGAATGGAGCATTTTTATGTTATTTTTTTGGTCTTAGACTCTATTCCCCAAGGTGCCTTTGGGGCGCACAGCCACTTTGTTCACCTGAACACCTTTCTGAGTTGACTCTCTCTTCCTGCTGCAGCTACGCCTTCTGTGATTGGCCATGGCCGCGGTGGTGCCAGCTCCATGCTATTTTCTCCACTTCCTGCATTCTTTAAACAGGAGCAGCCCCAGCCTGTCCTGATAAAACATCAGGTTTGGTGTTTTGTGATAGTGCAGTGAATATCTATAACATAGTAACATATGTTTGTGTGTGTGTGTGTGGGGTGGGGTGTGTGTGTGTGTGTGTGTGTGTGTGTGTGTGTGTGTGTGTGTGTGTGTGTGTGTGTGACATGGAACAAGCATCACTATCATTACAGTACAAACTGGTAGGTGAAGTAAAAATTAAAGAAACTATCAATCTCTCATATATAGCACACAGTCCTACACACACTCCCACACACTCACACACACACACACACACACACACACACACACACACACACACACACACACACACACACACACACACAATCATATGTTACTATGTTATAGATATTCACTGCACTAATATAAAACACCAAACCTGATGATTTTAAGGAGAGAGAGAGACAGACCTAGAGTTGGAGAGGTAGAATGATAGAGAGAGAGAGAGAGAGTGAGAAGTATATTGAGGTGAAGATAAGCAGGCGGTAATAGTTAGTGATTGACAGGCGGAGATAGTGATTGACAGGCGGAGATAGTGATTGACAGGCGATGGACAGAAATAGAATACAGGGAGTGGGAGAAAACGTGTGGAGAGATATAGTTAGAAATAGAGAGGGAGATTTAAAGTGAACCTGTCTGTCGGTCTGCCTGCCTGCCTGCCTGCCTGTCTGTCTGTCTGTCTGCCTGCCTGCCTGCCTGCCTGTCTGTCTGTCTGTCTGTCTGCCTGTCTGCCTGCCTGTCTGTCTGTCTGCCTGTCTGCCTGCCTGCCTGCCTGCCTGCCTGCCTGCCTGCCTGTCTGCCTGTCTGCCTGCCTGCCTGCCTGCCTGCCTGCCTGCCTGCCTGCCTGCCTGCCTGCCTGCCTGCCTGCCTGTCATTCACAGCTTTAAAGTTAACTAGTGTGTTTGTGAGAAAGTTTCCTAGGTCAAGAGGAAGCTTTGAAAGTTGACATGACCAGACTCGTCTGCATTCCCTCCCTCCCTGTCTCCCCCATCCCTCACTTCCTCCTTTGCTACTCCCTCCCTCTCTCCCTCCCTCCCTCCCTTCCTCCTTTTCTGCTTCCATCATCCCAGCTGTCTCCCTCCGGTTTCCTTCAGCCTCTCTGATTGGCTTAGAACCGATGAGGAGGGTTGGACCTCCAAACCATCTGTTTCTTTCTGATAACACACACACACACACACACACACACACACACACACACACGAATGGGGTGTATCGATAAATTAAAGCTAATAGGTTAGGGGAAGCAGGAAGGAGGAGAGACAATCAGGGTTAATTACTGCTGTTAGATCACTGGTAGGGGAACAGGGAGGAAGTGACACATACACACACACACACACACACACACACACACACACACACACACACACACACACACACACACACACACACACACACACACTTACAAAGACACATAGCCACACGCACAGACGCACAGGCACACAGACATGTATAAAGACACACACACACACACACACACGCGTATCTACACACGGACAAACTGTGTATAAGCACAAACACAAAAATGCACGCTGTACATACACACTCACACACATGCAGTAGATATGCAAACAAACAAACTGATGCAAACACACACAAGAACATGTAATGCTCTCACACACACACACACACACACACACACACACACACACAGACACACAGACACACACACACAGACACAGACACACACACACAGACACACACACACACACACAGACACAGACACACACACACACGCACACACATCCATTGACAGAGTAGGCACTGCTTCAGAAAATCCATACACTGCTGCAAAAGAGACTGTAGTCTCAGTCAGTCAAATAAATAATACCATTTCCATTTACAAGTCCAGCAGGACTACATGGGTGCCGGGTATGAAACCAGGATGTCTTTCCTCTCCTCCATCAGAAACACCAAACCTCATTCTCTTTATCTCCCCATCTAAATCCTCCACCATGTCTTCAAAATAAGAATTATTATAATTAGTCATTTGTGTTCCAAGCATACTATTGTATTGTATTGTATTGTGTTGCGTTGCGTTGTGTTGTGTTGTGTTGTGTTGCGTTGTCTTGTATAGTGTTGTGTTATATTGTACTGTATTATGTTCTGTTCTGTTCTGTTCTATTCTACTTTATTATTTTCTATTCTGAACTAGTACGTGAAATGTTTTCCCGTTCTATTCTGTTGTTGATCACTGTATCATCTTCAGTTCTCTGGTCTCTGTGTTCCTCCTCTGTCACCTTGTCCTGTAGGAGCGTCTGTTACCTCCTAAATTAAACACAAGCCGTACACCAGGCGTTCCCCACAGAGCAATTATCAGGCCATCATCATCTTACTAACAAACACGTCTATTCATTATGCGACTGTGAGGGCAACCATCATTTCACCTGTCTGTCTCTCTGCTCGCGTGTGTGTGTGTCTGTCTCTCCCCGCGTGTGTGTGTCTGTCTCTCTGCTCGCGTGTGTGTGTGTCTGTCTCTCCCCGCGTGTGTGTGTCTGTCTCTCTGCTCGCGTGTGTGTGCGTGTGTCTCTCCCCGCGTGTGTGTGTGTGTGTCTCTGCTCGCTCGTGTGTGTGTGTGTGTCTGTCTCTCTGCCCGCGTGTGTGTGTGTCTGTCTCTCTCCCCGCTTGTGTTTGTCTGTCTCTCTGCTCGCGTCTGTGTGTGTCTCTCCCCGCGTGTGTGTGTCTGTCTCTCTGCCCGCGTGTGTGTGTGTCTGTCTCTCTCCCCGCGTGTGTGTGTCTGTCTCTCTGCTCGCGTGTGTGTGTGTGTGTGTCTCTCCCCGTGTGTGTGTGTCTGTCTCTCTGCCCGCGTGCGTGCGTGCGTGCGTGTGTGTGTGTGTTTCTTCCTGTTTTTCTCTCTGTACTAACGCTTGTCTATCTTCTCTTTCTGTACGTGTGCGTGCGTGCATGCGTGTGTGTGTGTGTATCAGGTATGACAGCAGCAGCGTCTCTGGTGTCCCTGGCCTGGGCTCTGGCGTCCTATCAGAAAGCTCTGAGGGATTCCCGTGACGACAAGAAGCCAATCAGCTACCTGGCGGTGATTATCCAGTTCTGCTGGCACTTCTTCAGCATCGCCGCGCGCGTCATCACCTTTGCCCTCTTCGCCTCCGTCTTCCAGCTTTACTTTGGCATCTTCATCGTCCTCCACTGGTGGGTCCCCTCCTCTTCCTCACTGATCAGTGACAACACACAGTCAGACGTCTCATCGTCTCCCTCACGTGGATTCAGAACACACAGGATATTCCATAGTATCTATGATTATTACATCATTCAGAACACACAGGATATTCCATAGTATCTATGATTATTACATCATTCAGAACACACAGGATATTCCATAGTATCTATGATTATTCCATCATGGAGATAGTTCTATCTCTGTGCATACCATCACACAGCCAGACGTTTAGGAAGCCACATTTAGAAAGAACACAAGAACTAGAACTGTGGCGTTTCCGGTTCCACTGTTGCATTATTCTTATATTGCATTATCCTATACATCCCAAATAGAGACTTTGAAGTGTTTTTCTTATATTTAGAAAATATAGATTATATTTTGTATGTATAAATATATAAAATAATAAAAAAAATTATTATGTAAATTACCTCAACTATAGACTATATAATGGGAGAAAACTCCATCATCATCATCATCATCTTCATCCGCTTTGTCCGGGGTCGGGTCGCGGAGGTAGCAGTTCCAGCAGGGCATCCCAAACTTCCCTTTCCCGGGCCACATTAACCAGCTCTGACTGGGGGATTCCAAGGCGTTCCCAGGCCAGTGTGGAGATATAATCCCTCCACCTGGTCCTAGGTCTGCCCCGCGGCCTCCGCCCAGCTGGACGTGCCTGGAACACCTCCCTAGGGAGGCGGCCAGGTGGCATCCTTACTAGATGCCCGAACCATCTCAACTGGCTCCTTTCTACGCAAAGAAGCAGCGGCTCTACTCCGAGTCCCTCACGAATGGCTGAACTTCTCACCCTATCCCTAAGGGAGATGCCAGCCACCCTCCGGAGGAAACTCATTTCCGCCGCTTGTATCCGCGATCTCGTTCTTTCGGTCATGACCCACCCTTCATGACCATAGGTGAGAGTAGGAATGAAGATAGACCGGTAGATTGAGAGCTTTGCCTTCTGGCTCAGCTCTCTCTTCGTCACAACGGTGCGATAGAGCGACTGCAACACCGCACCCGCTGCTCCAATTCTCCGGCCCATCTCTCGTTCCATTTTCCCCTCACTCGAGAACAAGACCCCGAGATACTTGAACTCCTTCACTTGGGGTAAAGACTCATTCCCTACTTGGAGTAGACAATCCATCGGTTTCCTGCTGAGAACCATGGCCTCAGATTTGGAGGTGCTGATCCTCATCCCAGCCGCTTCACACTCGGCTGCGAACCGATCCAATGAGTGCTGCAGGTCGCAGACTGATGATGCCATCAGGACCACATCATCTGCAAAAGCAGTGATGCAATCCTCTGCCCACCAACCCGCAGCCCCCCTCCCCCGCGGCTATGCCGTGAGATCCTGTCCATGAATACCACAAACAGGATAGGTGACAAAGCGCAGCCTAGGAGGAGGCCAACCCTCACCGGAAACGAGTCCGACTTACTGCCGAAGACCCGGACACAGCTCTCGCTTTGGGAGTACAGAGATTGGATGGCCCTGAGTAGAGACCCCTTCACCCCATACTCTCGCAGCACCTCCCACAGTATCTCCCGGGGAACCCGATCATACGCCTTCTCCAAATCCACAAAACACGTGTAGACCGGATTGGCATACTCCCAGGCCCCCTCAAAGATCCTCGCGAGGGTAAAAAGCTGGTCCGTTGTTCCACGGCCAGGCCGGAAACCGCATTGTTCCTCCTCAATCCGAGGTTCGACTATCGGTCGAACCCTCCTTTCCAGCACCCTGGAGTATACTTTCCCGGGGAGGCTGAGTAATGTGATGCCTCTGTAGTTGGCACACACTCTCCGGTCCCCCTTTTTGAACAGGGAAACCACCACCCCGGTCTGCCACTCCTTAGGTACTGTCCCCGACTTCCACGCAATGTTGATAAGACGTGTCATCCATGACAGTCCCTCAACACCCAAAGCCTTCAGCATTTCTGGGCGGATCTCAACCCCTGGGGCTTTGCCACTGTGGAGTTGTTTGACTACCTCAGTGACCTCCGCCAGGGAGATTGATGCTGATCCCCCATCATCCTCCTGCCCTGTCTCTACTATGTAGGGTGGGTTTGTCGGGTTCAGGAGTTCCTCAAAGTGTTCCTTCCACCTCCCAATCACCTTGTCAGTTGAGGTCAACAACGTCCCATCCTTACTGTATACAGCTTTGATGGTTCCCTGCTTTCCCCTCCTGAGGTGTCGGATAGTCTTCCAGAACTGCTTTGGTGCCAGCCGAAAGTCCTTCTCCATGGTTTCTTCAACCATGGAGAAGAAAACTCCATGACATTTCATAATGCAGTGCCGCCTTGGAATGTTCATTTTTCTGATATATTTTATTAATAAAGTACATGTTCTTTGTTCTGATGTATTTTATTAATTAAAAAGTACATGTCTCTGCTTGAGGGTATATCTCAGTACATGCAGTATAGTTACATTTATGTAGGTCAAAGTGCTAAGGCACCTATTGCTTTCCATTGCAAGATAATTTAATTAATTTAAAATGTATATTTTTTATTGGATATAACAATTTCCAATGAGCAACAGTTTCTATTTTTCTTTTCTTAAAGTAAAAAGTTTTACCAAATCCAGTCCAGCTTTAACCAAATCCAGTCCAGCTTTTACCAAATGACCATCGTCCTGTACATTCACTGTGCCAGTGCACTTAGTGAAGTTCAGAAGTCCCCTCCGCTAAATAAAGAGCAGACTGAGCTGATTGTCCAGGTGACAAAGAGGAAGGCTTAAATTTAGCACACACTCTGAGTCACAATCTCTGAACAGCAATCACCAAGCTCCAAATCATGGTGTCATTATTGACTCAGATCTAAATATCAAAAGCCGACTCAACTCTGTTATGAAATCAGCATACTATCACTTCATAAACATAACTAGACTCAGAAAGCTAGACTTGTGCCAACAAGACCTAGTAAAGACATTCATGAGCTTTTTTCCCTGTAGGCTAGACTACTGCAATGGAGATCTCTCACGTCTCCCTAAAAACAGCAGCTGGACAAATTGCAGCTCGTTCAGAATGCCCCTGCTAGCCTTTTAACAAAGACAAAGAATAAGAACGCGTCTCAGATCACAGCACTGTCTACCTGTGGGTCTTAGAATTGAAGAACGCGTCTCAGATCACAGCACTGTCTACCTGTGGGTCTTAGAATTGAAGAACGCGTCTCAGATCACAGCACTGTCTACCTGTGGGTCTTAGAATTGAAGAACGCGTCTCAGATCACAGCACTGTCTACCTGTGGGTCTTAGAATTGAAGAACGCGTCTCAGATCACAGCACTGTCTACCTGTGGGTCTTAGAATTGAAGAACGCGTCTCAGATCCCAGCACTGTCTACCTGTGGGTCTTAGAATTGAAGAACGCGTCTCAGATCACAGCACTGTCTACCTGTGGGTCTTAGAATTGAAGAATGCGTCTCAGATCACAGCACTGTCTACCTGTGGGTCTTAGAATTGAAGAACGCGTCTCAGATCACAGCACTGTCTACCTGTGGGTCTTAGAATTGAAGAATGCGTCTCAGGTCACAGCACTGTCTACCTGTGGGTCTTAGAATTGAAGAACGCGTCTCAGATCACAGCACTGTCTACCTGTGGGTCTTAGAATTGAAGAACGCATCTCAGATCACAGTACCGTCTACCTGTGGGTCTTAGAATTGATTTTTAAATACGGTTGCTCACCCGCAAGTCACTAAATAGCCTGGGGCCAAAATACATTACGGACATGTCAATACAATATGAACTTTCTAGAACCCTGGGGTCAGAGGGAACAGGTCCGCTAACTGTTACAGAGTTAATAGGAAATAAGATGAAGCAGTGTTTAACTACTAAGCAACAAGTGGATGGAAACATCTTCCAGAAGATCTCAAATTGGTTACCTACAAACTTAGATTAAAAACATATTTATTCTCGATGCCTTTTGCTGAATTGTTCTATAATTGTACAACTATTTCATTCTTATTTAAATTCTTTTGTTATTCTAATTATGTTAATCCTAGTATGTGCCTGTCAAAGAATTTTGGATTGAAATGTGCTATGCAAAACAAATTTGCCAAACCATGCTCTGCCTAATGATATGTGTATTTAAAAACACAACCTATATATTAATAATCTAAATGTGTGTTTGGTGGGTTGGTCTATAATCTAAATGTGTGTGTGTGTGTGTGTGTGTGTGTGTGTGTGTGTGTGTGTGTGTATAATCTAAATGTGTGTGTGTGTGTGTGTGTAGGTGTGTATGTGTGTGTGTGTGTGTGTGTGTGTGTGGTGTATAATCTAAATGTGTGTGTGTGTGTGTGTGGTGTATAATCTAAACGTGTGTGTGTGTGTGTGTGTGTATGTGTGTCTGTGTGTGTGGTGTATAATCTAAATGTGTGTGTGGTGTATAATCTAAATGTGTGTGTGTGTGTGTGTGTGTGTGTGTGTGTGTGGTGTATAATCTAAATGTGTGTGTGTGTGGTGTATAATTTAAATGTGTGTGTGTGTGTGTGTGTGTGTGTGTGTGTGTGTGTGTGTGTGTGTGGTGTATAATCTAAATGTGTGTGTGTGTGTGTGTGTGTGTGTGTGTGGTGTATAATCTAAATGTGTGTGTGTATGTGTGTGTGTTGTATAATCTAAATGTGTGTGTGTGTATGGTGTATAATCTAAACGTGTGTGTGTGATGACGTTCTGGATCGTCCACACTGTGAGTGGTGTATAATCTAAATGTGTGTGTGTGTGTGTGTGTGTGTGTGTGTAGGTGTGTGATGACGTTCTGGATCGTCCACTGTGAGACGGACTGGTCTATAATCTAAATGTGTGTGTGTGTGTGTGTGTGTGTGTGTGTGTGTGTGTGTAGGTGTGTGATGACGTTCTGGATCGTCCACTGTGAGACGGACTGGTCTATAATCTAAATGTGTGTGTGTGTGTGTGTGTGTGTGTGTGTGTGTGTAGGTGTGTGATGACGTTCTGGATCGTCCACTGTGAGTGGTGTATAATCTAAATGTGTGTGTGTGTGTGTGTGTGTGTGTGTGTGTGTGTAGGTGTGTGATGACGTTCTGGATCGTCCACTGTGAGACGGACTTCTGCATCACCAAGTGGGAGGAGATAGTGTTTGACATGGTGGTGGGCATCATCTACATCTTCAGCTGGTTCAACGTGAAGGAGGGTCCGACGCGCTGCCGCCTCCTCATCTACTACCTGCTGATCCTGCTGGAGAACGGCGTGCTGAGCGCCCTGTGGTACCTGTACCGCTCGCCGCACGCCACCGACGCCTTCGCCGTGCCCGCGCTCTGCGTCATCTTCAGCAGCTTCCTGACCGGTGTGGTCTTCATGCTGATGTACTACGCCTTCTTCCACCCCAACGGCCCGCGCTTCGGACGCTCCCCCAGCGGGGCGCCCCTGGACCTGGACCCCACCGCGCAGTTCTCCACGCTGCCCTCGGAGGGCGCCACCAACTCGCTGCGCTCCAACCGCGGCGGCGGAGGAGGAGGAGTATTGGCGGGAGGAGGAGCCGGTTTGGGAGGAGGAGGAGGAGGAGGAGGAGGAGGCGCGGGGGCAAGCCACACTCTGGAGCGGGACGGGACGAAGGGTTACTCAGAGCGTGACGGCTGCATGCCCGTGTTCCAGGTCCGCCCCACCGCCCCGTCCACCCCCTCGTCGCGGGCGCCCCGCCTGGAGGAGACGGTGATCCGGATCGACCTGTGCCGGAACCACTACCCGGCCTGGGAGCGCCACGTGCTGGACCGCAGCCTCCGGAAGGCCATCCTGGCCGTGGACTGCTCCCCGGCGCCGCCGCGGCTCCTGTACAAAGACGACACCATGGTGCAGGAGAGGCTGGAGTACGAGACCACGCTATAGTCATGGCCTCTATTCGCCCCCTACAGGGGAGGAGGAGGGGGGACACGCTGGGACACGGCTGCTGGGACGACACACACACACACACACACACACACACACACACACACACACACACATACACACACACACACACACACTTCGATACTCCTCATTTCCAAACTGTGAATTAGAAACAGGACCAAGGCAATAACAACCTAACAACCTTTTCTCTCCCTCTCTCTCTCTCTCGCTCCCTCTCTTTCTCTCTCTTAGTGTCTGTCCATCTGTCTCTTTTTCCTTCAGTCTCTTGCTGTCCCTCTACATCTCTCGGTCAACACACACACACACACACACACACACACACACACACACACACACACACACACACACACACACACACACACACACACACACACACACACCATAGCAGCCAGGGTGTAGTTAGGTGTGTGTCAGCGTGCACAGTCAGACACAGGGTCAGTGTGTTATTAATCTAAACTGGAGATTCTGCTCCAGAGGACGAGCTCTTGTTTTTCTGTTTGTTTTTAATTCGGTGCGATGTTCAGAGAAGACATCTATGTAGTCAGCTAAAGGCCCAGTGTGTGGAGCACACACAGAGTGCTCTGGTGTGGCCTGGACATCACATGCCGGTACCATTCCCTGAGTAACTCAGTCATCCAGGGTCACTACCAATTTAGTCTCCTCTTTTCCAGACAG
>JAPMUY010001198.1:20000-40000 GCA_026901105.3 Galaxias olidus
CTTACTCCTGTGAGTCACTGACCTTAAAAAAGAGGTCAAAGGTCAGGGGAAAACACATATCCATAATGCAACCAACCGCAGCGCGTTTGTGCTGCCAATAGTATGTAACACTATATGTGGCTCTCATGACGGGGCACGGTTTGGGTTTGGATGGTTGATTATATGTAATATGCGACATACCTTTGACATGAGACTATCATCTTTCTATCAGCTGACATGATAACATTGTATATACATCTCATCGCGGTTTATGAACAGAATACACCTCGAGTTGTATTTTAACCCCCGGTCTGGAGGACAATCTGCTCTAAAGTTTACTTTGAAGGCATTGGGAAGTGAATGTCAAACAGTTTGATAAAGTTGTTAGAGAGGTGTCCTGATAGATACCACTATATATCCTGTGCACCACCACAGGAAGTGCCACACAACAAGGGGAGGAAGGACAGGAAATGCTCTTAGGTCAGCAACTTACAACATATTTTCTACTTGTTCACAAACATCTTATGCTGCTTACATGTTTTGTTTGCCTTAAAAAAAGAAAATTATATTTCTTTATTTCTTTAAAAAAATACCATCAAGACATTGTTTTGGTGCATCTCAGATCTTTGACACAATGGGAGTGTGAAAGAGATCCTGTCAGGGTGATGTGTTGGACGTTTAAATGTGTATAAATGGGTTTGCGTTACAGAGCCTTGTGCAGCTAGAGGGACTCGACTCGCAACTGTCTTCATACGGGTTTAAACAAAATCCCCTTCCTGCTCGCACAGTGTTCTGTTTCCACGGTTACTAGGAGGGCGGTTGAGAACATGTAGCTGACCTCAGCAGTAGCTATGCTGTAGTGCTAACCATCTCTGAGACGTGCTGACTGATGACATGCAGGCAGGCACATTTGGCCCAGTGTCCCAATGAGGGGTTCAAATCTGTTAGACTCACCCTTGATGACGACTTACTGATGCTAAATTAAGTGCTCTACCAACATGTGTTTGATTTTGAGGTATACTTCTTGTGGAGAAGTTGTAGTTTTTTTGTTTTTTTATGAGGTTTGAGTGAGGTGCTGATTATCAGATAAGTCCACTATCTACTTAGGCCTACAATAGAAGAAGAATTAACAGTGGTGTGTTTCGTACTTGATGTCCCTACCCCCATTCCATAGTCCTGCTATTCTATATATAATAGGACCGTTTAGTACAAGCACAGTAAGACAAAATGAAGAAAAATGGGATTCCTGTCGGTCAGGCTTGTGTTATTCATGATGTACAGGCATCTTTTAGTATATAACTTTCTTGGTTGCTACAACGGAGGATCACAATAGTTATTTGAAAAACAAAAAGTATCTTAACTGTAAATAAAATTGTATGCAAATGTACATGTTGAAGAATTAACATTCCTCTGTCGAAGCTCTGACTGTGATAGGTGTGGCTGTTAGATTGGATGGTGCCATGCCAACCAAAATGGCTGTTACTATGACAATGTAAACTGAAATAAAAACTAGTGTGGTGTATGTGATGTATTAAAAAAATAATTTTGACAAAAACGTCAAAGACAAAAAAACTGTTAGTTATTGGTCTTTTCAGTAAGTTGCATTGTGTGATGGAAGTCTGGAGTGCTTAAAATGCATTACATTTGGGGAAAAAATATAGTAATTTTACTGTAAAAAATAATGATTTTACTGTAAAAATCAATGAAGAGTGAAAAAACAATGGAACATGACATTTTTGTATATATATTGGATTTTTGTAAATTTTTATTTGAATCTAATGCAACACAAAGTACCAAAATTCATTAAATAAAGTACACTGTGGTCAGTTCCTTTTGTTCGTTTATTTGGTCTTTAAATATTCTGAACATACTTATGTCAATTTTATGTCAAAGCGTTGGACCAATTGTAAACATGGCGCTTTACTTTTTCTTTTTCTTTTTTAACACTGCTGACTTTTTTCTTCTTCTTTGTATATACCTATTATTATTTAATAATTTTTTTATTAAACCTTCATTTAAGTAGGAAAAGATCCCATTGAGATGAATAATATATTTTTCAAGGGAGACCTGGCCAAGACAGGCAGCAGCATACAGACATAAAACAACACAGTTACAGACGACGGAACGAATTCATAAACAGGAACGTCATAAGCAAAGTAGGTAGGTAGTAGAATAGTATACCTTGAGTGACAGTTTATAAACTCCCAGACTAGGAACCAAAGCCAGACAACTAACTGTGCCTTCACAGCAAACTAATAAGAAGTGCCATTCTGTCCTGCTGCATACCACTGTAAGCACACCTGGATCCACTGGTTGGGCAAGTGTGAGAAGCAGTGAAAAGCAAAACGGCAGTTATTTATTTTGTTTAGGGTCCATACAAGATAAGGAGGAAGAACCTGTTTGTTTTAAACTATGTAGCAGGACTGGCAATGTAGTCTAGAGTCAGAGTCCAGGCTAGCTCTGTCTGGTGATGTGAGGTAGAGGAGGGTACAGGAGGGGGAGTCAGTCTGGACGTGGGACCTGTTCAGCTACAGCCCAAAGCAGCAATGTGTCAGATAAGCAGGCACTAGAGACAAACCCACAAACAAAGAGTTGTAATAAAATATATTTATTTTGAGATGACAATGTCCTGAATCGCAATTTTTCCATAGAGGACAACAATATATTCTGAATGTACAAACATTTTATTTATAATAATATCTACATAATTCAACATTGAATATATGATGTTGTTAGAAAATCACTAGAAATCAAACAGAAAAAGGCAACAATTTCACAATAAATTGTTCACATTAATCACCGGGTTACAAACATAAATACTTTTCAGATTAAAGTTGACACATTAGGCATCTTTACTCTAGTTGGTCAAACAAAGTCCATTAATTATAAAAATTAAATAAGGAAATGTCAAGGTAACGGTTGGCAGTAATACCTTGAACAAATCAAAATGTGCAAATTGATTGTTGAGTCAAAGTATCCACGTGTGTAAGCATGCATATTTCCCCAGACGTCTCCCACATGCACACCCATCACACACACATGCACACCCATCACACACGCACACACACACTTTCAGTCAAGCACCACTTTACACACCTACCACATTTGAACAATTATACTGTAGACAAAATGACATCTTTGTGTTGTTTTAGTAATAATCCAACAAAGTGTTTGATGAGTGCTAGAATATTCTGACTTAGTTGAGTACTATCAAAGAGAAATACCAGTACCAAGACGTTATAATTTCAGGTGATTTTAAAGCTAACTGAACGGTTGGATCGAAACTAACGCTCTTATGAAAAGGGTTAGTCAACAACAGCCTAGCTTCTACTGCAGTGGAAACGAGGCTATAGATTTTCACTGGCCTGTTCCTCAAGCTGGCTAGTAGAGGTGGCACGGAACCACAGGGCTGCACAATGACCCAGGCAACACAGTGAGACCCACAGCCAGCGACCTCATCCCTTACAGCTTCGGCGTTCAACAGGCCTGTCCCTTTACATAGAGCCGTCTCTATAACTGGTGTATCACAAAGAAGGTCTCTTCCTTTAGGTTAGCTGTGAAGAAGGCAGTTCTGCTCAAAAGGTAGCTACCATCAAGCACCTCAGTTTCAAAACAGAAAGCAGTATTTTAAAACGCATTAGACTGTTGGGGGGCACAGATTTAGAAAGAGTATGCCCAGAACCATGGACTCACGACAACAATAGCCACACATCCCATGGGCATTGGTTGAACAAGCAAAAAGGCCATCATAAATGATCAATGGGGACTGTTTAAGTTCATATATGTATTTTCATTTCTTTCATATTTTATTCTATGGCCAAGAGGATCCGTGCCTGGTGTTCTCTGTCTTTCTGCTCTGGGAGAACCTCCAAGTAAAAGGAACTCTGTCTGAAAGTTCCATATCTAGTCTTATTTCAGTCATTTATAAGGTTACTTTGTCTTTCATATTCAGTCATATATAATGTTACTTTGTCTTTCATATTCAGTCATATATAATGTTACTTTGTCTTTCATAGTCAGTCATATATAATGTTACTTTGTCTTTCATAGTCAGCCATTATAATGTTACTTTATCTTTCATAGTCAGCCATTATAATGTTACTTTGTCTTTCATAGTCATAAGTGTCATTTATAATGTTACTTTGTCTTTCATAGTCATAAGTGCCAGTTATTTATAATTTTACTTTGTCTTTCATAGTCATAAGTGTCAGTTATTTATGTTACTTTGGGTTTCATAGTCATAAGTGCCAGTTATTTATAATGTTACTTTGTTTTTCATAGTCATAAGTGCCAGTTATTTATAATGTTAGTTTGTCTTTCATTGTCATAAGTGTCAGTTATATATGTTACTTTGTCTTTCATAGTCAGTCATTTCTGATGTTACTTTGTCTTTTAAAGTGTCAGTCACTTGTGATGAAACTTTGTTTTTGAAAGTGTCAGTCATTTCTGATGTTCCTTTGTTTTTGAAAGTGTCAGTCATTTCTGATGTTACTTTGTCTTTTAAAGTGTCAGTCATTTCTGATGTTTCTTGGTCTTTTAAAGTGTCAGTCATTTCTGATGTTTCCATGAGAGCGTTAGTCCTCTTTGTGTCTGGTGTGGAAACGCTCCAGCAGTGCCCGGAGGACGTTCCCGGGAATCTTCTGGTGTTTGTCGATTAGTGTCTGGATGGCCAGCTTGACCTAGGGAACAAATAATAATAATAATAATAACAATAATTCATTTTCTTTAGTTTTTAGCGCCTTTCTAGATACTCAAAGCACTTTACACAAATTGCTTGCCAATTAATAACACAGAACGAGCAACAAATGGACCGACAGCTATCAAACACAACACTCAGTCTGAGTGATACCACGGCAGCCAATTTGCGCCAGACTTGCTCACCTAACATATTACGACAGACTTGCTCACACAAATAACAAAACAATAATTCTAATCACAGCCATGAAATCCAGTGAAAAATACCACTAACCTAACCACAATTCTGAAATCCAGTAAAAAATACCACTAACCTAACCACAATTCTGAAATCCAGTAAAAAATACCACTAACCTAACCACAATTCTGAAATCCAGTAAAAAATACCACTAACCTAACCACAATTCTGAAATCCAGTAAAAAATACCACTAACCTAACCACAATTCTGAAATCCAGTAAAAAATACCACTAACCTAACCACAATTCTGAAATCCAGTGAAAAATACCACTAACCTAACCACAATTCTGAAATCCAGTAAAAAATACCACTAACCTAACCACAATTCTGAAATCCAGTGAAAAACACAATCAGAAATTCAAATGTGTCACTGTTATATAAATAATAAGTTCCTGAACTCATTCCTCAAGGACTTTAACCGTAGAGATTATAAACCTTTGGCAGCGTGTTTCCAAACTGAAGTGGACTACACAGGGCCATGTGGGCCAGCAGGGTACAGGTACATATCAGCCCCATGGTGGAAACAGGGTAAGTAACTCTACATTTAAGCTCTTAATCATTTCAAACTGAGTAAGAAGACATTTTGTTTTTTAAATCAGGGAGAGTGCAGTGACCTTCTCAGCCAGCTCTGCTGCGTCTATGTCGGGGTCGTAGGGGATGGGGTCGCCCAGGTAGGTACGGAACTTCACAGGAAACCCCCCGTACACGGGCGCTGCTGGCACACGGAACCGATCGTATACCCAGCGGAAAAACTCTACAGACGGACAGAGAGAGAGAGAGAGAGAGAGAGAGAGAGAGAGAGAGGGGGAGAAGGAGGGACAGAGACTGTTTTTGCTGTGAGTGACATGCATGAGCTCCAGTTGAAATTAGAAGCCAAACAACCAGGAAGGAAAAGATGAAAAGGTTCTTACTCAACGTTCCCAGAGATCTGAAGCCCTCGCGCAGGTTCTGAGTAAACATTGGAATTATGGGCTGAGAGATGAAGAGAGGATAGAAAGAATTATAGAGAAAGAGGAAGAAAAACAGACCGACAGAGAGAGAGAGAGACATTACAAAAAAGAGAGGGAGAAGATGGAGAGTGAATGAGAGAGCGAGGGGGGGGGGCAGGGATTAGAGTGGTATCACAAATGGACCTAAAAAAGGATTCCTTCATCTAGGTAAATGCTACAGTGTAGACTTGATACATGCTAGGCTAGGTACATGCTACAGTGTAGACATGATACATGCTAGGTATGCTAGGTAAATGCTACAGTGTAAACATGATACATGCTAGGTCTGCTAGGTAAATGCTACAGTGTAAACATGATACATGCTAGGTATGCTAGGTAAATGCTACAGTGTAAACATGATACATGCTAGGTCTGCTAGGTAAATGCTACAGTGTAAACATGATACATGCTAGGTATGCTAGGTAAATGCTACAGTGTAGACATGATACATGCTAGGTATGCTAGGTAAATGCTACAGTGTAAACATGATACATGCTAGGTCTGCTAGGTAAATGCTACACATAGTAAACATGATACATGCTAGGTATGCTAGGTAAATGTTAACATGGTTCATGCTAGGTATGCTAGGTAAATGCTACACAGTGTAGACAATCCCTAACCTAACCCTAACCCAACACACCCCTAACCCTAACCCGACACCCTTCTCTCAGACGTACCACTTGGGCGTCGATGGCCACCTGAGCGAACCCTTTGCGCTTGCCCCAGAGCAGAGGGTACGTCTCATCACTGAACAGCGCCTCCCTCAAGCCCCCTGGGGAGATCCCCAGCAGGTGTCCGCTACGCAGCGCCTTCACACACTCTTCCTGGGGACCGTGCATCACACTGAACACCTCCAGCAGCAGCTTGAAGCCTGACACACACACACACACACACACACACACACACACACACACACACACAATAAACACAGTTACACAAACACACGCACACACACATACAGTCACACAGTCACACATACAAATACAAAACTGTTTGAGTGTATCTTAGTGAGAACCGGAAAGTAATTTTACTCTAAATGTAATTGAAAACAGTTGTTTTGTTTTGGAAAAACTAAACCTAACCCTAACCATATAAACACAGTCACACACAAACACAGTGACGTGATATAAAAACACAGTACATAAACATTTACAGTACACAAAGGGATTGAGTTTGGCGGAGCTGTGCGATATCCACTGACCCCAGAATTTATGCATTATACATTACATTATTTGTGAGCTTAAGACTATGCGAGTGCGTGTCTGTGCACACTATTTCTGAGTGACCATGTGTATCTCTGTATATATCTGTGTGCATATGTATATCTATTTTGCTCTTTGTATATGTGTATGTGTCTCTGTGTGGTTGTGTGGTTGTGTGGTTGTGCGAGTGTGTGAGTGTGTGTGTGAGTGTGTGAGTGTGTGTGTTTACCTGGAACTTTGAAGAGGAAGTGGTCAGCGACAGAGTGGCAGGTGCGTCCCTTGCGTATGATGACGTTGGCCAGGAAGTAGTAATAGTCTATGGGGATGGCTCCATGGTAGTAGACGATCAACGCTCCTCCTCGATCGGGGATCTTGTCCATGCCGTGGATCTCATAGCCTGGTGGAGCCGACAACAATAGCAACAACATCCATACACTATCATTACTAGTAGTAGAAAAAGTATCTACCGTTCCTTTAAGCACCATAAATACAGACTGTGCTACGACTATTATTATTGTGACTATTCTGACTATAATTATAATAATTAGAAGGTGACAGTGGTACCGTGCCATATGATGCCGTGGCCGTCCCAGAGAGCAGCCAGAGTCTTCCTGGCTCCATCCCACAGGTTGTTAGAGTAGGCTTCACGGAGCTGGTTCTTCCTCTGATGGGGGAGGGAGCAAAGAGGGGAGACGTGGTTAAACCCCCACTACCCAAGCCTATGGTGGTAAAACCATTGTGCATTTACTCAGTGAGTGCTGTTAAAACAACATATTAATAAAGGAAAGGAACAACACTACGGGTATAAATAGTTTTCCCTTTGTTCCCATTGTTAAGTTTACCTGACACTCACATTACTGATCTATATGTTAACGTTGTGATGGTTTCTTAAAGAGCACCCATCTGTGTGTGTGTGTGTGTGTGTGTGTGTACTGTGTACCTTGTAGACATGAAGGAAGAGGATGGAGAGGTAGAGGAGGATGACGATGAGGAAGGGCAGGATGAAGACGATGGCCAGCGGAGTGAAGACCCATGCCAGGTACTGCAGCACGCTCAGGTAATCCTCCAGTCGGCCCAGGCCAGCCCACTCCTCACCCGCGTGGAACACACACACCTGAGTTACCAAAAAAGAAAACATGCAGCTAACATCCAGGGCATGGACAAGATGATGTGATTCCAATTCTAAGGGAATTTCACACTTACTTCTATATCGTTCCTTCTCTCTCACACAAACACACGGAACATACAAACAAACACATACCAACACACACAAAACAAACAAAGACACATGTAGCCTACACAAAACAAACAAAGACACATGTAGCCTACACAAAACAAACAAAGACACCCACACCAAACAAACACGCCCGGGCCGAACACTGACCAGGAAGGAGACGGTATCCTCTGCTCCCGCCAGACAAGACTGGTTCCCATCATTTGACATACTGGCCAAGCAGTCAGCCAGTGAAACAGTCAGTAAACAACGTTTTCTACTCAGCCTGTTAGGCAGCTACCAAGGCAGTCTGTTAGCAAGTTGGTCGAGATATCCACACAGCCAAACAATAACAGTCAATCGTTTGGTCAGCTAGCTGGCTTAACAGTCAGTCAGTCAGCTAGCCGCCCGTCTCACATTGAAAGTTGAAGATACCATCAGCAGATGGCCAAACCTGGGGATGAAATCGAGGCAGAGAGGAGAGAGAGAGAGAGAGAGAAATGTCCAAAGTTCATGTCAACAATGTAAGGGAAAATATATCATATATGTCTTGATATACAGTAGTCTACATCGGTCTATGTTTTGGTAAACATTAAATTTCATGCAGGGAAAATGTCCAATTGTTTGTTAATTTTCTATGTCAAGAAATTTGAATTTGCATAAACAGGACAGTAGTACTTATGTATACTCTATCACGATAGCCGCGACAGTAAAAGGCTGCAGACATGTTTCATTCGAAATAAAAACAATACAATTTTGTCATTCAGACCACAAACCATTTTTTCCCCCAGTTTAGTTAGTATGTTAAGACAATAGATACCACAGTCAGTAGTCTGGAAAAACACGTGAAACCCAAGACAGAGATAGGCACTGATTGTTACAGACTTTGGTCTGGTGTTCTGCTGTCACATTCTGACAGCTAGCTCGAAAGCTAACAAGAATACTTGTATAATGAATGATAACGTTAGCTTCTCAACAAGCAATCATCTCCAAACCCACGAACTGCATAGACGCTTTGCCAACATTAAGTCAACTGTCAATGTTATTTCATACAAAAAACCTTACGCGTGAGATTTCTTACGTACATTTTGTTCCCCTCTTTGACTCTCCTTGATGAATAGCGTTAACTGACAATCCAAGACAAGAGCGATGTAGTTTCCGTGTCTACACGGAACCTTTTTGATGTGGCACAACCGGAAAAAAAGAGCCCACATTTGCATCGTACGAGAGGAAAGTGTGATGAGCGTGTGTGTTTGCGTTAATCTTAAGGTCTGCATGTAACGATGCTTTTGTTTGCTAGATTCCCGTCAAGTTATCGTGACATGTAAGAAATAACAGAGCTTTTTACAGCAGATTGAATCTGTTGTAACATACTGACCCTGGAAAAGCCTTAAGTTAGCTAGTCATCGACTTTACCCGGGCGGGCAAAAATTTTCGTCCTCTCTACTGATTCCCAACAAACAGACTTTATAACAGAATGATCGAAAACACTAAATGGAACGTAGTTGCTGATATCTTCTTCAGCCTAGGGAACCCGTCTCGCGATCAGAAGGCTATCCATTGCTTGTGTTCCAGAGCTTTTGTGCAGTAAGTACAAGGACGCGGCTGTCATTTAGTTGCTGCGTATTCTAGGAATTGGATCTCTTCTGTTAATTTTCTAGATGTCACAATAATACACTGACGTGAGTTTCCCTTCCTCATACGACCCCAAATTCTCCACTATAATTTTTGTATATATTTTTTTTATTACCTCTATCTCCTACCGTTTCTCAACTCTCCCAGGGACAGAGAGTTGTACAGGTCAGACAACAGACTGCTGAAAAAGACAGAGGGCCGAGGTAAGCTAGACTGGTCTCTCACTGATGCACCTCAAAACAGCCGAGCATGTTTTAGTATTACGGAGTTTAACCACAGTTTGTTTGATGATGTTTCTTTTCTCTTTTAATAGATGATGATGATGATGATCCAGAGAGGGATGAAGTGGAGGAAGAGGAGGAGGATGAAGAAGAGGTCGATCCACTAGATGAAGAGGCTATGTTGATGGCCAGCATGGGACTACCTGTAGCCTTTGCCTGCTCCTCCGCCAAAAAAAAAGATGTGAGTTTGAGAACACACACACACACACACACACACACACACACACACACACACACACACACAAACACAGACAAGACAGATGTACGCACACACGCATACACACATACAGACAAGACAGATGTACACACACACACACACACACACACACACATGTTTGTTGAAAAATGGCGGAACAAAATGGCGGCGCGCAAGGACGCTGCGGCTTACGGCTCTTCACCAAAGTGCTCTTTTCTCCTTCCTTTCTATCTTTTTTCTTTTTTTTGTACACTATGGGCAATGCGAACGTCCAGTACACCCGACAGATGCTTTTGAATATCGGAAATAATCACCATTTATCTGTTTCGGGTGACTTTCACCACACGCACAACATTCCTGACGACATTGCGAGACCGCCGGGCTCTCCGTGGATTGTCGTCGGGTCTGGGAGGCGGCGCAGGCGGAGGAGAGAGAGGAAGCAGAAGCGGGGGCGCAGGTCCGGCGCTATGCTACGGCTAAGAGAACAACCACACAAGCCACCTCTCCCGAGCCTGTACCTCTCCAATGCCAGATCCCTGGTGCATAAAACGGACGAGCTGAGACTATTACTCGCCGCAAATCGCTATGTTCGTGAGTGCTGTGTGCTGATTATCACCGAAACCTGGCTTCACCCGGACATTCCCGATGCTAGCGTACAGCTAGCAGACCGGACCCTATTGCGTTGGGACAGGACCGAGGAGTCCGGTAAGAGCAGAGGAGGGGGAGTCTGTATTTATGTGCACGACAACTGGTGTAACAACGGGACAATAATAGACCAACACTGTTGCCCGGACTTGGAGTACATGTCCGTAAGATGCCGGCCTTTTTTTCTGCCGAGGGAGCTGAGTGTCGTGATCATCACAGCCACGTATTTTCCACCCGACGCCAGTGTAAACACGGCGCTCTCTCTCCTGCTCAAAACCGTAAATGAACAACAGCGGGCTCATCCCAACGGTGTCCACATCATTGCAGGGGACTTTAATAAGGCCAATCTAAAGACTGTACTCCCAAAGTTCTACCAGCATGTCAAGTGTGCTACAAGGGGGGAGAACACCCTGGACCATGTTTACACTAACATCAAGCATGCATACAGGGCTGTACCCCTCCCCCACCTTGGACAATCAGACCATCTTTCCCTCCTGCTCCCCCCAGCCTACACCCCCTCAAACGTAGGGCCAAGCCCACTTCAAAAACCATCACAGCCTGGCCTGAAGATGCACTCGACAAACTCAAAGACTGTTTTCAACAGACAGACTGGGACATATTTGAACAACAGGACCTGGGGACACTCACAGGAACGGTACTAGACTATATTAAGTTTTGTATCGGGAATGTGACCATGGACAAAACCATCAGGGTTTTCCCCAACCAGAAACCCTGGATGACCCCCCAGGTCCGTGCACTCCTCAGGGCCCGTGATGCTGCCTTCAGGTCAGGAGACAGAGCACTATACAGTGCTGCTCGAGCTGACCTGAGGAGAGGTACAAAAACAGCTAAGGCAGACCACAGGAGGCACATAGAGTCCCATCTGTCCAGCAGAAACATTCGAGAGGTGTGGCAGGGCATCCAGGACATCACCAACTTCAGAGGAGGCGAGGCGTCAACGGGGGCTCAAAGTGCTGCTCTGGCAGAGGAGCTAAACGGCTTCTTTGCCCGCTTTGAAACATCTCAGCAGCACGCATCTGCTCCAGCCACTCCCCCTCCCCCACCCTGCTCCCACAATACCCCTCCACCACCCTGCCCCCGCATCACCACATCCACCTCCCCTCCCCCGCCCCGCACCACCCCACTCACTGTTCAGGAGCACGACGTCAGGCGGGTGCTCCAGACAGTCAACACAAAGAAGGCTACCGGCCCAGACGGGGTTCCAGGTAGGGTGCTCAGAGCATGCGCTCACCAGCTCGCCCCCACCTTTACCAGGATCTTCAACCTCTCTCTGGCCCAGGCAATCATCCCACCCTGCCTCAAATCATCCACAATAATCCCGGTGCCGAAGAAGTCTCCCATCACCAGCCTGAATGATTACCGACCAGTGGCACTCACCCCGGTGATTATGAAGTGCTTTGAGAGACTCGTTCTGCAGCACATCAAGGACCATCTCCCCCCAGACTTTGACTCCCACCAGTTTGCATACCGTGCTAACAGATCCACCGAGGACGCCGTAGCCATAGCTCTTCACTCTGCGCTGGAACACCTGGAGCAGCAGCAGAGATACGTCCGGATGCTCTTTGTGGATTACAGTTCAGCCTTCAATACAATAATACCGGACAGGTTATGCTACAAACTGGACACCATTGGCCTCCCCCTCTCACATGTGCCTGGATAAAGGACTTCCTAACGTCCCGACCCCAGACTGTGAGACTTGGCCCCCACCTCTCCTCAACCCGCACGCTGAGCATCGGCTCCCCACAGGGGTGCGTGCTGAGCCCCCTCCTGTACTGCCTCTACACCCAAGACTGCAGGCCGGCCCACAAGGACAACCTCTTCGTCAAGTTTGCGGACGATACCACGGTGGTCGGTCTCATCTCCAGGGCTGATGAGGCGGCCTACAGAGAGGAGGTCCTGAAGCTGGTTGCTTGGTGCTCTGAGAACAATCTTGTTCTAAACACCAAGAAAACCAAGGAGATCATCATTGACTTCAGGAGGCACCGCACGGACCCAGCCCCCCTCTACATCAACGGCGAGAGTGTGGAGCGTGTTCGCACCATCAAGTTTCTGGGCGTGACTATCTCGGCCACCATCTCCTGGACAGAGAACGTCACCGCCATCATCAAGAAGGCTCAGCAGCGGCTACACTTCCTGAGAATCCTCAGGAAGCACAAGCTGAATTCCACCTTACTGCTGACCTTCTACCGTTCATCAATCGAGAGCCTGCTGACATACTGCATCACAGTGTGGTATGGCAGCTGCTCTGTAGCAGACAAGGGGAGGATACAGAGAGTCATAAAGACAGCACAAAAGACCATCGGCTGCTCTCTCCCTTCCCTAACGGACATCTACACCTCTCGCTGCCTCTGCAGAGCCAAAAATATCCAAAAGGACAGCTCTCACCCTAGCTCTGGTCTGTTTGCCCTGCTGCCCTCCGGGAGGCGCTACAGGTGCCTCAAGACCAGAACAAACAGATTTAAAAACAGCTTCTTCCCCCAGGCAATAACCCTGCTGAACTCAAATTTGTAATCCCTGTGCAATAGTCATATAGGTATATTTATTTAATTCCGTGCAATACCTGTTAATTCCGTGCAATACCTGTATAGACGTATTTTTCAGCTGTGAATTTCATACATAGATTTAGATATTTTCTTACTGCAATGTACATAGACATGTGGATATATTTTTATCGGGACTACGTACCCATCTTATCTTATCTTATTTTATACTTTTATTTATTTTATTTTATCTTATCTTATTCCTGTTTTAATCTGTACTGCACTGTTTGGTGGTTGCTTAATCTCATTGTACCTGTGTATAATGACAATAAAGGCATTCTATTCTATTCTTCTTCTATTCTTCTCTCTACACACAAACCTGCAATCATTTGCATGGACCCTGTTGCTAATAATAATATTATAGTGATATAATAGTGATAAAAATTTATAAATATTATAGTGATAAAAAGAGTTTTCCACATTAAGGCTCCCATCACTGTCTAAAGGTTAGATAAGATGTTACAAGCCTTGTTCTCTGCTTTTTGTGTTAACCCACAGAGCAATAAGACCTCTCCAGATAAGACGTTATAAGCCTAGTTCTCTGCTTTTTGTGTTAACACACAGAGCAGTAAGACCTCTCCAGACGTTAAAAGCCTAGTTCTCTGCTTTTTGTGTTAACCCACAGAGCAGTAAGACCTCTCCAGACGTTATAAGCCTAGTTCTCTGCTTTTTGTGTTAACACACAGAGCAGTAAGACCTCTCCAGACGTTATAAGCCTAGTTCTGGACCTTCCTGTCTTCTCACCTGGTGTATTTGTGTGTTCATTCTACAGAGGAGTAAGAGGTCAAATAGGAAAGCTGCTAACTACTGGCAAACTGCCCCTGAGGAAGAGGAGGAAGAGGAGGATGAGGATGAATATAGTGAACAGCAGACCCCCAAAGCGATGAAGAACGTAGAGCTCTGCCCTGAGGACCAGGATGTAAACCATGAAGTAGTTGATCACCAGGGGGCGTTGCCCGGTGCAGAAGGAGACTGTTCTGTAGCCGAACATGATTCAGGGTGGGACGCCTATTGGGGTAAGGAGGAGAAGGAGGAGGAGGAGGAGGAGGAAGAGGAGGAGGAGGAGGAGGAAGAGGAGGAGGAGGAGGAGGATGGCGGCGGCGGCGGTAGTGGTGGGAGGGCTATTGGCGGGGTGTTGATTTCTCTAAATAAACTTCAAAAAAGTTGAAAGGATATTTTTTGATTCAACCTCCTGTCTGCATTCTATCCTTGTCATAAACAGCCCAGCAAGGAGAAGGGCTGCTTTGGCAGGGCTGGCTGGACAACCATCCAGAGACCCACTCCTCCTCGTCCACCGACCCAGAGATGGTGCCTCCTCCCTGGGATAACCCTGCCACGCAGGAGGCCTGGGCGCAGCACGCCGTGGAGGTCTACCAGTACTACTGGGAGCAGTACTCCTACTGGGCTGCCCAAGGCTGGACCGCTGACAACAGCCGCCATGACAACGACGCCCCGGAGCCTAGCAACCCCGGAGATGACGGGGAGGGAGGGATAGAAGGAGGACAGAGGGAGGAAGAGGAGGAGAGCGAGACAGTGGAGCTCAGGCATGGTGTAAAGGAAGGAGAGAGGAGAGGAATTGATGGAGAAATGAACGGAGGGATGAGAGGAAAGAAAAGAGAGAAGGAAGCAGAGAGGATAGGAAAGAAGGAGGATACTGCAGGAGAAGGACTTCTTAGCTGTGACACTGAAGAGACTAAAGCTCTGATTGGACCCCCTAGTCTGTATGAGGCGGGCCTTAGCAATGTGACCGCTCTGATTGGTGGGGTTCTCCTTCACTCCGAGGGAGCTGGCCAATGTGCAGAGAGGGAGTGTGGGAAGGAGAAGCCGTGCGACGGCGGGAACGATCGCAAACGACCCGCGTCCTCGTCAGACGGCCAGACCCCACCCGGCGGAGGTAGGCTTCCGTCGCCGCGGCAACGCGACTGCCCTTCCTGGTTTATTTAATGACCTGCGCACATCCCATACAGACCATATAAGGAGAAGGCTGGTTTGTGTGCATGTTGTAGCTCAATTCACTTCCATTGAGAATGTGTGTGTGAACTGACATGGATAATCCCAACGAGCTAACAGCTAGCCTAGCTCCTTATACTCATCTCTGGCTATGTAGATCTAGTGTCCTCCACTAAGCACATAGAAATATGGTGAAGTTATGTAGTCTCTTCAATACGTAGAGCTCAGAGCCACTAAGCGTATTTAAATATGGTGAGTTATATAGTGCGTCTTAGATACGTACAGCTCAGAGTCACTAAGCCTATATAAATATGGTGAGTTATATATTGTCTTAGTAGAGCTCAGGGTCTAAGCCTATATAAATATGATGAGTTTTATACTGGAGTGTCTTAGATAACGTCTGAGTAGAGCTCAGTCACTAAGCCTATATAAATATGGTGAGTTATATAGTGTCTTAGATACGTCTTAGCTCATGGCTGCTCAGAGCCTTAGACATCTCACTGAGCTCTGGACCAGACTCCTGAGGTAGAGACTCTGTTTGAATATTTCATGAAATGGCTGTTCATCAAACACAAACTGTCTATATCTGAAGGGGGAATGGGACGTGTAGCTCGAACTCTCCATACATATTTAATGAAGAGAGAGAGAGAGGGAGAGGGATGGGGAGAGAGAGGGAGAAAGAGAAAGAGAGAGACAAAGTGCCCTGCAACTTGAGATTCCCTTGTAATGTTCCAAGCGGATCTGAATGGGCTTTAGCTGTGTCCTTATCCTGAACTGAACAGAAAACCTGAAATAGCCAATTTTTACAACTCAAAATGTTTTTATTTGGAAAAAAAACATTCTGCTTAAAGTTCTGTTAAAGTGGGGTGTTGATGGAACGGTTCCTGTTTTTTCAGATACAGAACGCTCGCAGCCAACCAGCAGTCAGCACCAACAGAACGGGTCAAGGGTCAACAGGAAGTGCCACGAGGAAGATGCCGATGAGGAAGACGAAGATGGTCCACCTGAGAGACGACTGGCCAAAGTGAAGCGCAGGTAAAGACAAAATACATGCTCACGTACAGTAATCAATGCATTCCAATGAATGTGTAAACAAATCGAAAAATCCCAATCAAAACAAGAAGCACGGGAGAGCTGGGTAACGTTAGATTTTATCAAAATAATCTTTAAAAAAAGTCTGTGAACGCAGACGGAACTCGCTGCTTTAACTGAGAGAGCTCTGGTCGTCTGCGGTCTGGTCGTCTGCGTGTGTGTAGGAAATGATGTCGTTGTAGGTGAGTTGTTCTGCTGTGCTTTCAGCGCCGTACCTTATCAACACTAATGTGCATTAACACACTTTCTAAGGCACGAACTAAGTTGGCCCCAGTGTGTAACGTCAGTCTCATGATGCACAATGCAAAGCACTTCAGATTGCTCCATAGAGGCTACATGGAGTCAGACACATCTGTTAGGTCTGTTCAGTTTGAAATAAGAGGTTATAACTGTTGCTGTCCGCTAAGATGGAGAGAATGAGCGGAGAGAGTCACCTAACAGTCACATGGGTGCACAGTTCACTGCTTTTGCTGTTTTTCCCCTATTTACAGTTTTCTCAGCGATATACTCGCCCAGATTTTTTTTCCTTTTCCTCCATTTGGAGTTTTTGGAGTAATTGCATTTTTCTATTTAGCTACATTAAAGTTTGTCTAGAAACATGTGAGAGTGATAGCTTTGCACGAGTGACACATTGTCAGTGCACACAAAGGCCTAGTAAATAATGCCCAGTCTGAGGTTTTATTATCTAAATGAAGAAAAATACTTCTTTCAAACATGTCTTGGTATTTCTTGTGTTTTGAGAACAAATTTGAATTAAATTTTTTATATAATAAAATATTTTATGAAAGGTTGAATTTTTTTTTTTATATTTATGAGAGCATATATAAAGACGCTGCTCTGATTAACGTCCGCTGATAAAACACATCAACAGTGGTGCTCATTCAGTGTGGCTGTATATTCATTCAATAAGAAGCATTTTAGTGGCTGCTCTGAGGGATCCTTGCACCACAGAAGGCAAGGTTATCCCACAGTGGAGGGGTCAAGGTTTTAGAATCGTTAAAGTTAAAAGTCATGAGTTGTAAACTTGGTATTTCTTGTTTATGGTTTGGAGTTGTTAATATGGTATTCTTTGTTGCTGTAATCATGATTTGTAAACCTGGTATTGTTTGTTGCTATAGTCATGATTTGTAACCATGGTATCCTTTTTCGTTGTAGTCATGAGTTGGACGCAGAGGAGAATCCTGGGATGTCAGTGGAGGAGGCCTGGGAACGACTAGGGCTCAAACGAAATTCCCACAATGTGTAAGCAACACACACACACACACACACACACACACACACACACACACATACACACACATTTAACCTGCGTAAGAGTGTCTCTCTCTCACACTCGTGAGAACCTCCTATCCTATGTAAAAGAATGAGAGACACATTTCCACAAAAACATTTTTATAATAAGAATGTCTTATAAATGTACTGTATGTCTGACATAGAGGATGTTTTGGTGTGTGTGTGTCTTGTCTGTGTCTTTTGTGTGTGTGTGTGTGTGTGTGTGTGTGTGTGTGTGTTTGCCTCAGGGTGGAGAGCGTGCTCCGCTTCAAGCCGTCCTCCAGTCAGCCCGGCCCAGGCAGGGACGAGGGGAGTAACCCATGGACGGGGTCCTGTGGTGGGGCCGCCGGGAGGAGGAAGGGCTCCCGGGGAGGACCAGCCGTCTGTCGGATCAACAAACACATCTTCTTCCCCGAGGAGGACGGACTCACCACAACACCTCTCGTCAGCACGACATTCCCGAAGGTACAACACCTCTCCAGGTTCCTCTCTCAAGCATCTTTAAAGGCAGCCCTCAGGAGTTTACTAAAGACCTTTCCAGGCTATCTTCTTAGAAGGTGTCCTTAAAGGCAGCCCTCAGGAGTTTACTAAAGACCTTTCCAGGTTCCTCTCTCAGGCATCCTTAAAGGCAGCCCTCAGGAATTTACTAAAGACATTTCCAGGTTCCCCTCTCAGGCGTCCTTAAAGGCAGCCCTCAGGAGTTTACTAAAGACCTCTCCAGGTTCCTCTCTCAGGCGTCCTTAAAGGCAGCCCTCAGGAGTTTACTAAAGACCTTTCCAGGTTCCTCTCTCAGGTGTCCTTAAAGGCAGCCCTCAGGAGTTTACTAAAGACCTTTCCAGGTTATCTTCTCAGAAGGTGTCCTTAAAGGCAGCCCTCAGGAGTTTACTAAAGACCTTTCCAGGTTCCTCTCTCAGGTGTCCTTAAAGGCAGCCCTCAGGAGTTTACTAAAGACCTTTCCAGGTTATCTTCTCAGAAGGTGTCCTTAAAGGCAGCCCTCAGGAGTTTACTAAAGACCTTTCCAGGTTCCTCTCTCAGGTATCCTTAAAGGCAGCCCTCAGGAGTTTACTAAAGACATTTCCAGGTTCTCCTCTCAGAAGGTGTCCTTAAAGGCAGCCCTCAGGAGTTTACTAAAGACATTCCAGGTTCTCCTCTCTCAAGCATCCTTAAAGGCAGCCCTCAGGAGTTTACTAAAGACCTTTCCAGGTTCTCCTCTCAGGCGTCCTTAAAGGCAGCCCTCAGGAGTTTACTAAAGACCTTTCCAGGTTCCTCTCTCTCAGAAGGTGTCCTTAAAGGCAGCCCTCAGGAGTTTACTAAAGAGAGACTGAGATAGGAGGGTTGTTGTGAAAGCAGGAACGTTTTTTAAATAGTCTTGGTTTAGTCTGTAAGGTCGACTGACCCTCAGGTTTTTAACATTGTGGTTACCTTAGAAACAGAACAACACTGCGAGACAAATATTCAACGTTTTCAACCATGAAATATTAAAATCATAAACATGGTCTTAGCCTCAGTCCTCAAATGAATAATAGCCTCATGGTCCATCTCTTGATTCGATAAGTATGTTTGTCGTCATCTGACTCGATAACAAGCAGTTCTTCATCTTTCTCCTCCTCCTCCTTTTCATCCATCACTTGGATTCGTGGGTGAGCAGGAAGTAGGAGCAGGAAGAGTTTTTTGTCTTTCCATCACTAGGAGAACGGGGTCCTATTTGACTAAAAACATTGTTTAAGTGTAGCCTCCTCTCAGGTATGTAGTAACACGTTTTGGAAATCTTTTGGGTACAATTTTGATTTCCACTTTTATTTTTTATTTTTTAACTTGTGCTTATATACCTGCATATTGCTTATATTGCTGTCCAACGCTCCATGCTGCAAATCCAAATTCATAAAATAGATTCATTTCTAGAACAGAAGTAGTAAGTTCCTTTTCTATTCGTCACCAAGCGCTCCTCTGTTGCATCAATGTACCAGTAGTTTCTAAACCAAGCGCTCCTCTGTGGCATCAATGTACCCGTAGTTTCTAAACCAAGCGCTCCTCTGTGGCATCAATGTACC
>JAPMUY010001198.1:45000-85000 GCA_026901105.3 Galaxias olidus
TTTTGTTGTTTTTCTTTTGACTGTTTCATACATTTGAAATCTACCGGCTGTCCAAAATGATCTCCAACAACATCGTCTACTTCCTGCCTAGGAACGCTGACATGAATCAGGTGGGATTCTGGGATATTCCATAATTTCACTTGACATAATTTGGGAATATTCAATTATATAACTAGGCAGGACTCTAGAATATTCCATAATTTAACTAGGCAGGATTCCAGAATGTATTCCTTAATTTAACCCTGCTAGATTCTAGACTTTTCCGACTTGGCTAAGAGACGGTTGTCTTTCCCTGGCAGATTGCCTCGCTGGCCGAAGTGGGAGGGAAGGTTGAGGTGGAACAGAACTTCCTGAACAACAAACTGAAGACCATCACAGCTTACTTTGGTGACCTCATCAAATCAGACAGCTAGCTCAATACCATCACAGCTTACTTTGGTGACCGCCTCAAAGCCAGACAGACCATCACAGCTTACTTTGGTGATCTCATCAGAGCCAGACAGACCATCACAGCTTACTTTGGTGACCGCCTCAAAGCCAGACAGACCATCACAGCTTACTTTGGTGATCTCATCAGAGCCAGACAGACCATCACAGCTTACTTTGGTGACCGCCTCAAAGCCAGACAGACCATCACAGCTTACTTTGGTGATCTCATCAGAGCCAGACAGACCATCACAGCTTACTTTGGTGATCTCATGACAGACCATCACAGCTTACTTTGGTGATCTCATCAGAGCCAGACACTTTGGTGATCTCATCAGAGCCAGACAGACCATCACAGCTTACTTTGGTGATCTCATCAGAGCCAGACAGACCATCACAGCTTACTTTGGTGATCTCATCAGAGCCAGACAGACCATCACAGCTTACTTTGGTGATCTCATCAAAGCCAGACAGACCATACTTACTTTGGTGACCTCGTCAGAGCCTAACCTAATTCTTAAACCACCCCATGGCCACAGAGCGGTTTTAAAGAACATACTGGGTTTTCCGTTCCCCACCTACAGACGGGCCTTCAGGAGATGAGAGTCTCTGAAGAGTTTGGAATGTTTTTTTAGCTCAGGCACTTTACTATTTACATGTAGGTTAACTGTTTAGCTTTTAATAGCAGGCCGAAACATATTTTTATGTCTGTAATGTTACTCGTGATTTTATTTCATTATGTTGAGTGTTTTAACTACAGAGTATTAAAAAAGCTGTATTTTCTAGTTGATATGCTCTGTACAATATAAAGACATTTGTATTATTTGGGTACTAATTTTGTATTATTGAATTATTTATACAGGGTTACCGACAGACTCTTTTCCAGCAGTGCTCTGTTTAAAAGGCAGACAAGGAAGAAGGTTAAACTTGCATCACAATCACTTTTGGTTTCAAACCATTTAGGGACTTCCTTTACTGACAGGAAATTGTTTCTCAGTAATTTATTTAAAAAAGAAAATATTTTATGAAAATATCACAGTATGGCCTTATAAGTTTATATATCACAGATTTGTATTCAAATACTATATTTATTAACAGACATACACAGTGTTTGTTCCCTTCAGGTAAAGGAACTCCAGTCTGCTAAACAAAGTGCTTTAGGGACAGTCTTGTTCTTAGTGGCACAAATCTTTTCAGGAAGTGCCTCAGGTCAGGGATTCCATTCAACACATCACATTTAACACACTCCGTGTTAATAACTCATTTACACCTCCGTCGGATCAGTGTAGCAGCAAAGTGCCCAAAAGAGCAAAGATGTCATTGTTGATCTTTGGCTGCATGTCTCTCTTATGGAAGGACTCTATAGCAACAGACAGAAAATGTATTTGTCTTGACATTCTTACAGTAGCCTCTAGGGGTCAGCAAAGTTACATTGACATGAACTGAACCGTTTTTATGGAGGCTTGGGCACCCAGGACAGCTGCACCGTTTTTTTTGTTGTGATACTAATCAGTTGTCAAGGGCAACAACAAAACGACTAAAGTATCCATTGGCTTTGTTTTTTAAAGTTCAAAATGACACCTCAACCATTACCTCACGCTGAGTGGTGGTGGGGGTGGGGTGGGGGGGGGGTTTGGGGACTGGTTTAAAGGAGGTATATCTGTTCTTCTCAGGCAGGCATGTCCGGTCTTGTCAGTCTAGCTCTATGTTAAAAACAGAGAAACAGAGAGTGTGGTCCAGGGGGTTAGGCGGGTCAGGCGGGGCAGCACATGGTGCGACAGTACCGGTTGGCTCCGAGCGCCAGCATATCCAGACAGGACAGAGTAGTGAAGGCCAGGAACACCTCGTTCACTCCCTCCAGCTCGTTCTGCGACGCCACGTTCGGCACGTAGTAGATCCGGAAGATGCTGTACGGCATGAAGCACAGCGCCATCACCAGCAGGAAGCACAGGTTCTTTATCTGCACACACACACACACACACGCACGCACACGCACGCAGGGAGAGAATCGGCCGCTCACATTTGATTACAGACTGGGGGTGGCCTTGAAGCTGACACACACACACACACACACACACACAGGAGACAGTGGCTGATAATCTGAAATTCCTGAAGTCAACTCAATGAAGAATCAAACATTGATACAGGGGTAAGTAGTGATACTGAACATGTTTACTATGGGTGCGTATTTGTGACTTTAGGCCATACTGTGTGTAATCTACAATAATATGGATTTTATTGTTTTTATTTTTACTATAGTTATCTGCACCCAAAGCATTTTGGTGTTGGGGTTAAGCTATGGTTAAAGTGATCACTAATTGTCCATTTGTTAAGAAGGGTTCACAGAGAAGTGATTCAGTTAATATCTAATCATTCATACCTGAACCCAGAACTCCTGGTATTTGTGGATATGGTTGCGGTGTCGACGACACACAATGGTCAGGATCCAAATCTGACATGGGGCTAACACCAGGGTCATGAGGATGACCCCAGCACTCAGGATGTAGTTAATGACCGCCACGCCTGTCTGCCTCCACACACACACACGGAAGCAAATGGTTCCTTTAAAAGATATTTAAGAATGACGTTATTGAGTATGTAGGAAATGATAAACAAGTGAGCAACAGCCAGAGCCTTTGTCAGCGAGTGAGCATTAATGTGTGTGTGCACCTTGCATTGTTTCCTATCCAAGTTCTACAGTCCCCGCTGTCACTTCCTTAGTGGTACTCATTGTTACCCAGAATGCATTTCTCTTAGTTCAGTTGCTTTTTACCAGACTGCCTCTCTGTTTTAGTACTACAGTCTTATTACCCAGACTGCCTCTCTGTTTAAATACTATGGTCTTATTACCCAGACTGCCTCTCTGTTTTAATACTATGGTCTTATTACCCAGACTGCCTCTCTGTTTTAATACTATGGTCTTATTACCCAGACTGCCTCTCTGTTTTAGTACTACAGTCTTATTACCCAGACTGCCTCTCTGTTTTAATACTATGGTCTTATTACCCAGACTGCCTCTCTGTTTTAATACTACAGTCTTATTACCCAGACTGCCTCTCTGTGTTAGCACTAAGGTCTCATTACCCAGACTTCCACCCTCGCGGTTCTGAATGACGGTCTCCCACCTCTGTCAGCTGCTCCCCAAAGCGGAAACACTTGTGTTCCATTGTTGAGTTTCTGGATCCATACGCCACGATGGCGGGCGGCAGCGCCGTGCACATGACAACGACCCAGATGAGCAGGCTGGTCCCCACGGCGTGGAGGGTCCGGTAGAACTCTGCCGAGTTGCTCTTTTTAATGAAGGCCACGTACCGGGCCCCCAGTAGCACCACGTAGAACACCAGGGTGAGGTACATGTGGGCGTGGATCATGGCGCTGACCAGCCGGCAGAAGTCTGAGCCCAGCGCCCAGCGGCCCGCGGCGTAGTAATACACCCGGAACGGCACGGTGAGCAGGAAGACAACGTGGACCGCCATCAAGTTCAGAACCGCCATGGTGGTCACAGAGCGCACGTTGGACTTCAGCTCGCCGACCATCAGAGCCATGCTGACGGTACCGCCCGCCAGGACCAGGATGTAGAGCGCCAGGAGAACGTAGCGGTACTGGATGACGACGTCGGGATCCGAGGCCCCCGTCGCGTTGTGAGGGGAGGGGCCAAATGTGAAGTTGGGTGTGGTTCCACTGGTGGAGGCGGGGCCAGTGGTCAGGGATTGGGTTTTGTAATTGGACGTCATTCTGTTCTTTTTCTCTTGCTCTATCTCTCTCCTTTTCAGGGGCCTGGAATAAACTGGATCCGGGGTTAGTGGACTGTAAAATAAAACAACGTTAACACGTCAAAATAAGCATTTGAGTCACGTGACTGTGCAAACTCTTCTTTTTTTCCATGGGACTTTTTTGTGGGCTACTCCTCTGTAGCTACTCTGTATATTCACTGTACTACATGTTGATTCAACTCGACTGATATATTTTATCTTGTCTAAACTCGTGAGTATACTTTGACTGTGTCCAAACATTAACTCTGGAAGAGGGAACTGGGAAAGACAAGGAAGCAGGAACTTCTTTTACCGCTTTTTAAATACTGAGCCCTGTGGTCCATAAGTGGGCCACCAGAACCTGACCCAATTCTCACAACACGTACCCAACCTACGAGAAGTTCACAAGTATATGTTGTTAAAGATGTCTATCGGCACTTGATGAGATACAGAAAGCCGATTCTTCATGCACGTAAACACACAAACTCCTTAAAGGTCAAAGAGCAGCAGGGAGGGGCATCTTGTGATAAGAAAACCTGGTTGTAGGACAGTCTGCCAATCCTATTTCATCTGTGTCATTGTCACCGTGGAAACCTTCAAATGCTACTTTTATCGTGTTTTATTTAGCAATGCAAACATTCCACAGGATTTCTTTGTATTAACCTTGTTGTTCCTTCTATAGTTGTATACTGTATGAATGGAACACATTATTAGTAGTAGTAATATTTAACTTAGAGACAAACGAATGTATCTAAAATAGACGAATTGACAAATAAGAATCCATAACACCTTTATTCTACTTCCTCATAGAAATGTTTTTTCTACAAGTTTCAGCCTAGAAGCTTCTCTGAGCCGCCCTGAATTTAAAAACACAATCGTGCTCAACCTACCTGTGGAGTCACATGAAGACTGGGGATCCAAGTTACAAGCTGCCCAAGCTATGCTGCTGCTGCTTCCCCTGAACAACCCTGTTGACTGGCTGGCTGGCTGGCTGACTGGTTTTCAAACTGACTAACTGAGTAGTTGACTGAACTTACTGACTTACTGACTAACTTACTGACTTACCAACTCCTTGAACGGACTGACTGACTAATTGACTGACAAGTTGACTGGACTGACTGACTGACTGACTGGATTGACCTAATGCTCAACCCAACTGAGCAAGATTACTTAAACATGTATTTCCCATCCGCAGTATGACATTCTATCAGGTAAATGTGTAACCACACACACGCGCACACACACGCACACCGTAGCCTGTTGAAGAAAGGAGGAACTGCTGATAAATAATAGCCAGGCCTACCCTGTAGATTTAGCCACACCGTACATAAGCTGGCCTCAAGGGTTGGTTGGACAGGCAAATTACGACCTATTAACATTAGTATTATTATTAGGTTATTACCTCTCTGCTGTTGTTCCTGTAGATACATAGAAGGAGTTGATCCATCTACATTTAGCTGTTAGTTGTTGTCAAGCTGGTGCAGATTCCCTCTGAGTATTGGAGGTCCTGTGAATATGAGAGTACACTGCATATGCTGAACACATCCTCAATGCTGCTTTCATAACTAACCGACGGTGCTGTTTTTTTTATTATTGTTTTGAATAATTATTGTACTTTTCTTTTGCATTTGTCATCTTTTATTTACAATGTTGGCTCACCACTATTTCATCACTCCATCAATGCACACTCAATAGAACTCCAGTGTTGAAACTCTGACTTTCCGAGCAAAGTGTGACTTATGACGTTTGGCAGACTTTAGACATATCCCTTTCAGTGGTTTCCCATAGTTGTGTGCTAGATGATTGCTTAATACTTCCTTAAAGTGAAAGAATTGTTTTGGTGAATGTGGTACAAAAGGCCATTTCAAATCCCTGATTTGCAACCTGTATATTTGCAACTGTATATTGAAATGTACAGTAGGAGACATGTACATTAGTAGATCCGTTTTTGACAGTTGTATAGTAATATGTGTTAACTCCCGTTATGAGACAATAAGGATAGATTTCCCATCTTTCTACCACTCCTTCTAGCTATATCCAGGTTCTTATGTATCACATCATTGTGATTCAAGTTAAAGGGCCCATAATGTAGACAACCATACATTTTTGTGTGCTTCCTTAGTGTCTATGAAGCACATTAAAAAGAATTTGAACCCCCAAAAAATTATATTATATTTTGTATTAATTATTCTATTCTATTCCGCAAAAAAATGAGGTCACTATCCGTGACGTTTCTTACCCGTGTTTCTTCTACGTTTTTGTTCTGTTCATGCTGGATTCACTGCCTCTCAGTGAACCTGTGGAAGTATGCAGGCAAACTGTTTTTAGCACTCAACGGACTTTAATGTTCGCAGAAGCCCAACACAGAAGTATAAACCAGGCTTAAGGAGTTACGAGTACCAGTATAGAGTAAAGAGTGCTAGTATAGAGTAAAGAGTAGTAGTATAAAGAGTACTAGTATAGAGTAAAGAGTTGTAGGATAGAGAGTACTAGTATAGAGTAAAGAGTACTAGTATAGAGTAAAGAGTTGTAGGATAGAGAGTACTAGTATAGAGTAAAGAGTACTAGTATAGTATAGAGTATAAAGAGTACCAGTATAGAGTAAAGAGTACTAGTATAGAGTAAAGAGTACTAGTATAGAGTAAAGAGTACCAGTATAGAGTAAAGAGTACTAGTATAGAGTAAAGAGTTGTAGGATAGAGTAAGGAGTTGTGGTAAGGAGTAAAGAATATTATGAACAAAGAGTACAAGTATAGAGTAAAGAGTTTAAATGTTTCTTGAAGGCAGGTCTAGAACACCGTGTAACCGTGTGAAAGCTGTAACCTCTTTAGATTGGAGAACAGAGAGGACTGGTCGTTTTTTCAGAGCAGTGCTCCCCTCAACCCCAAAATAAATCTAGGTCACATTTTGCCTGTCCAACCAACAGTTTAACGAGGTCGAGCTCTCCCTGTGGTTTAGTGAATGTATGGGGTGAATGTAGGCCAACAAATACACAGTGTGGGTAAATCTACGACGCAGGCCTTTCTATTTTTTGTCAGCCCCTCCCCCTTTCTTTGATTGGCTACTTGATGTTGTGGCGCAATCTGGATTTGATTCAGGGAAATTATGAGAATAACTTTAAAGATAAAAACCCACGTTAATGTGTAACCACGGGAGAGGAAAACCATACCTGAAACTCAGCAGGGGTTTTTACCGTGGGGGATGACAGTGTGGGATCATAGGTCATTCTTATTTGATGAATGAGCCTTTTAGGACCTGTTTACATCAGAATTCATATGCACAGGCAACGTGAAGTAGAATTTAGGCCACTGAAAATAGTTCCATCCATCAAAATGATTACAAAAGATTATTCCATAAGATGTAATAAATCAATAATAACCTTTTCCAAGAGGTAACTTGGCTAATACATAAACATCTACTATTTAACAAATATGTGCTGGTCAGCGTTTAATGGCATTACTACAGTAAGGAAAAGGCTTAAAGGGGACATATTATGCAAATTTTCAGGTTCATACCTTTATTTAGGAGTTCTACTAGAATAGGTTTACGCGTTTTAATGTTCAATAAACAATTTATTTTATCCCTTTATCCGAACTGCCTGGATCTGCAGCACCTCTATTCACCCTCTGTCTGAAACGCTCCGTTTACACCCCCCCCCCCCCACCCCCCACCCCCCCAACCCAAAAAGCATTATTGGGCCCCTTTAAGACAAAGCTAAGTATTAAGAGGATTTATACCCTACCGCCCCTGTTGGCCAGCAAACCGGGTGCAAGGAAACAAGACTCTCAATAGCCCCATTGAGTGAAGAGCACTGTACACACGTTTCAACTTTTGAATATCTAAATATTTTGATCATATTTACTGCATAACTTTCCGTTTCCTTTTTGTTCTTTGTTCCTGGCTATCTTTGCCATTTGACTATTCGCCACGGGCCATTTCATGTGACTGGATGAATTCAAAACGGAAAGAGAACATTTTGTTGAACCATTTTAAAACCTTTCACAGAGTATGACTACAACCTATACCACATCCACTGAGTGGTCTGGAGCATTTACATTTTATTTTCAGGAACAAATTACCTATAAACTACAGTTTACTTTCCTCAGAAACCTAAATAATTCATTCCGCTATTACATACTATTTTGTTGAAATTGTAAAGGGGAAACCAGCTGTATTGTTGAATCTGTTTTTATTTTCTCTCTTATGCATTGTTTCGTGAATGGTTTCCCCCTAAAACACTCTCCAGGCAAGACAAAATAAGCAAGGGAGCTATTAACTGATTACCCGGGATTAGTTTGAGCCGCACAACCCCAATCCAACCCACTTACACGCTCGTACACACACACACACACATTTGTACACATAAACAGACGTACACACACACACACACACACACACAGACGTTCAGACACACAAATACCTATGACTCAGTCTCCAACCGAGCACACACTGATGTCCCGGTGTCCTCCAGGGAGTAGCCATGCTTGAGTAGTGGCAGCATACTGAGAACCAGCCCGTACACACACACACACACACACACACACACACACACACACACGTTGGTAGTAGCAGCACGGTGAGAAGCAGCCGTGGGGTTAAAGTGTTAGAAGCTGCAACATGACCAACGTTTACACACTGAGGTAAGGCAAACCTCTGCTGCACACTCTTTAACTGTTACGTTTTTACATCCCATAATGGTTCCAAAGGGAATTCCTGTTGAGAGATTAAGGATAAAGATATGCATGGGAAACACTTTGACATCAGGCACAGGCTAGTGTTGTTGTTTTTATTTGCTCCAGCGTCTTCGCCATGCTGAAGAGTAGCACTCTGCTACAGCTGGTAATGCTTGTCAAGTATTCATGTGTGCCAATGTATTTATGCATATATTGTGCAGTACATATGTAAGTAGGTATGCTTTAAATACAGACAATCAGATACATTTAAGCCATAGATATATATAATAAATAGTACAAAAAGATGATAACATTAAGCAGAAAAGGAGAAGTAGAATTTACAGTTTTTCAATAAACACAATACACCAAATTACAACTCAGATAAACCTAATAAAAACAAATAAAGCGACAAACTCCTGTATGTGAACAGGCACACTGTACAGTCGTGTACTGTCTAGTAACAACAGCTCTGCATCGTGTCACTCTACCTTTCAATTTCTACACCTGTCATCATCATTGCTAATCCCTGTACATTGAAGAGGCTTCAAAATGGTGGCAAACACATAAAGTATCTCAAGGATTATGTTGTATACTTTTCAATTAGAAGAAGTAGTTGTTGTGTATTAATCAGTTAGAATAAGTTGCAACCCCATACAAAATATTGGAAGTCGAAAGCCAAAGTTTCAGAGGAGAGGGGTTTTATTCAGCCTGAATAACATAGGCATGCAACTACAAAGATCTACTAGCTTGTACATTCACAGTTCGTCTTTTTATACATATTCCTTCAAGTTAAGCCTTTCCCATATTTTTGGCAACTCCCCAACATGCAAATTAGACATGCCCAATTCCAATCACATCTTGTTTTCCTGAGGACCGCTTGTCCCATAAACCTTAAAGTGTACCCCTCTTTACAACTAGCCCCATCCTTACCTATCATAAACTAAGGAAGCAGAGTCCAATACCACCTTTCCTTCTCTTGGTTGAAACAGCAAATGGATAAGTGTTTAATCCCTAGCAGTTTAAAAAAATAGCATTTTGGTTACACTTCTCTTTATAAAACGAACATTACAGCTTTTTCAGGTAATAAAAAAGTCTGTTTTTTATCCCTGTTATTTTTCCAGAGCCCTGTTCTGTGGCCAGTGGTCGTCAGACGTCAGGATGGATGGGAAAACGATCATCATCACGGGGGCCAACACGGGCATCGGGAAAGAGACAGCCCTGGACCTGGCGAAGAGAGGTAGGGCAATGGGAAACGCGTCCCACCTTTACTGTTAACGGGTCAAATGTGACCCTAACACAATAGGAAGGGTCGGAACTCCACCTTTAAAACCTAGCAAAGAGTTACGGAGCTCCACCTTTAAAACCTAGCATAGAGTTACGGAGCTACACCATTAAAACCTAGCATAGAGTTACGGAGATACACCTTTAAAACCTAGCATAGAGGTACAGAGCTACACCTTTAAAACCTAGCATAGAGGTACAGAGTTCCACCTTTAAAACCTAGCATAGAGGTACGGAGCTACACCTTTAAAACCTACCATAGAGGTGCAGAGCTACACCTTTAAAACTTAGCATAGAGGTGCAGAGTTCCACCTTTAAAACCTAGCAAAGAGGTACAGAGCTACACCTTTAAAACCTAGCATAGAGGTACAGAGCTCCACCTTTAAAACCTAGCAAAGAGATACGGAGCTACACCTTTAAAACCCATCATAGAGGTGCAGAGTTCCACCTTTAAAACCTAGCATAGAGGTACAGAGCTACACCTTTAAAACCTATCATAGAGGTATGGCGCTACACCTTTAAAACCTAGCATAGAGTTACGGAGCTACACCTTTAAAACCTAGCATAGAGGTACAGTGATCGTTTGAGAGATGCTTACATTTTAAGATGCAGTAAGAAAACCCACTGCAATACAGATAAACATGACTATGTATTAAAAAGTGTTCAGCGCCATATGCATGTGTATGTGTGTGTATGTTTTTCTCACTCTCATACCCTTCACTACCCCTTACTGACCACCAGGGGGCAGGATCATCCTAGCGTGCAGGGACTTGGTGAAGGCGGAGGCGGCGAGGGTGGAGATCGTAGACGCCACGGGGAACCCAAACATCCTGCTGAAGCAGCTGGACCTTGGAGACACGCGCTCCATACGGGAGTTTGCTTGCACCATCAACACTGGTGACGACATACAGAACCCTAACCCTCATAGTCAAGGCCTATGTAGATACATACAGTACATTAACCCTCATAGTTAAGGCCTATGTAGATACATACAGTACATTAACCCTCAAGGACTATGTAGATACATACAGTACATTAACCCTCATAGTTAAGGACTATGTAGATACATACAGTACATTAACCCTCATAGTTAAGGACTATGTAGAGACATACAGTACATTAACCCTCATAGTTAAGGCCTATGTAGATACATACAGTACATTAACCCTCAAGGACTATGTAGATACATACAGTACATTAACCGTCATAGTTAAGGCCTATGTAGATACATACAGTACATTAACCCTCATTGTTCAGGCCTATGTAGAGACATACAGCACCCTAAACCTCATAGTTAAACAGCATCAACACTGGTGACACTATGTGAATACATTATGATATCCCTCATAGTTAAACTAAACTACTACTACCACTACTACCACTACTGTTATTCTACTATACAGCACATCCCTCATGGTTAAATATCATGTACATGGTTAAATATCATGTATCATGTACAGGGATACACATACTTCCCCTCCCAGCTAGCCTGTTAATGGAGGCCTTGTTTCAGTGATGCTGTCCGTTAATCTGTCCTCTGTCTGTCTGGGTTCAGAGGAGAGCTGTCTGCACATCCTGATCAATAATGCCGGCGTGATGATGTGTCCTTACTCCAAGACGGCCGACGGCTTCGAGATGCAGTTTGGAGTCAACCACTTAGGTCAGAGCTACGCGGAGAGAAAGACACAACTGCACAAAGGCTGTCCACCATTACAACATGGATATGTGGATTTAATACAATGGAGGATTTGGGATGACTGACTTTAAAACCCAGTCCGTCGTATGGAAGAGGCGACATGTTTATTGTCAGCCGTTTCATGCTTTTTTTACATTAATAACATAACAGAAGGAGCAGGTCTCTCATAGAGAAGTAAAAAAAAAGTCCGAATTGTACTTCCTGCTTCCTTGTAGGTCACTTCCTGCTGACCTTCCTGTTGCTCGACCTGCTGAAGCGGTCCGCCCCCTCCAGGATTGTCACCCTGTCGTCCATGGCCCACGCCTGGGGGAGGATCCAGCTGGAGGACCCCAACAGTGAGACGGGGTACCACTCCAGACGGGCCTACGGACAGAGCAAACTGGCCAACATACTGTCCACACGCTCTCTGGCACGGAGGCTGCATGGTGGGTGTACCATACACTGTAACACCTTATAACCCTAACTCACTCCATTTCATAACAGCTTATAACAGGAGGCTGTATGGTGGTATACAAGACACTGTAACAGCTTACAACCTTAACCCTAACTCACTCCACTTCAGTCTGCATGGTGGGCATGCCAGACACTGTAACAGCTTATAACAGGAGGCTGCATGGTGGTATACAAGACACTGTAACAGCTTATAACCTTAACCCTAACTCACTCCACTTCAGAACAGCTTATAACAGGAGGCGGCATGGTGCATTACCTGTATACACACTTAAACAGCTGATAACAGAGGGCTGCATAACTACAGTATGTCCTTCGAACTACGATATGTCCTATTTCTAACTACAATATGTTCTCCTACTACAGTGTGTCCCTCTCCTAACTACAATATGTCCTCCTAAATACAGTATGTCCCTCTCCTAACTACAGTGTCCTACTGCAGGGGTTCCCAAAGTGGGGGTCAGGACCCCCCGGGGGGTCGCGAGATGATTTTCAGAATCCTCTTGATGTGACCGCTGAGGTGATTACGACAGATTAACGACAGTATCATTTGCAGATGACAGGTCACTTTACAGCGCCACAGTAAACATTACAGACGTTGCACACACACACACACACACACACACACACACACACACACACACACACACACACACACACGTCAGTTTGCACCAGTTGATTTCTTCTGAAAAGCTCAAATCAATACACTAGGCTTTAAGCCTAGGATATTATTTTTCAAAATGAAACGGTTAATACCAACCAAAGACAAGGCAGAGAGGCCAGCAGAGAAAGCAGCAGAGGATAGCGGAGAACCGCCGTCAGAAAGGCCATCAACTTCTGGCGCGGGAGGAGGAGGAGGAGGAGACCGCAATAAGGGGGTCTATAAGCAGTCGGACCAGCCTTCCTCCAAGTGTCGCAAGTATCGAGAGGAATATATCCAGTGTGGGTTCACATGCGTCGTTATCAATGAAGTACAACATCCACAATGTGTAGTGTGCACTGAGGTGCTTGCACATGAGAGCTTAAAGCCCGTAAAAATGCTCAGACACTTGAAAACTAAGCACCCCTCTCTTGCCTCTAAATCAGCAGATTTTTTTCCGCCGAAAGGAGAGAGAATTGCAAGGCCAAAAGAAAGTCATAACTAACCAAACAACAATCCCTACCAAAGCTCAAAGGGCATCATATGACGTGGCATATTTAATTGCACAGGCAAAAAAGCCACACACAATCGGGGAAACCCTAATAAAACCTGCTGCTATTGCTATGAGTCGGACAATGCATGGGGATAAACAGGCGCGGGAGCTAGAAGCAGTGCCGCTGTCTGACGGGACCACATCCCGGCGCATCACGGACATGGCCCAGGACATAAAGTGTCAGCTGATTGATAGAGTGAAGAAAGGGAAATATGCTTTGCAGTTAGATGAATCCACAGATGTATCAAACTCTGCCCAGCTGCTTGTTTTCGTCAGATAGTTTGGATGGAAAACTTAACGAGGACATGCTGTTTTGCACCCCGCTGGAGGTAAAGTGCACAGGCGAGGACAGTTTCACGAAACTTGACAACAAACTAAAAGAAGAGTGACTGTCTTGGGATGAGTGCATCGGTGTGTGTACAGACGGTGCTGCAGCAATGCTGGGGAAAAGAAAGGACTGAAAGCAAGAGTCTTACAAGTGGCGCCCCACGTAAACTTTACACACTGTATTATCCACAGAGAAGCTCTTGCGAGTAAAACGCTCGACCCAGAGCTTAAACGTGTTCTTGAGACTGCGATAAAAATGGTCAACTACATAAAATCACGTCCACTCAACACCAGACTGTTCGCCACTCTCTGCAACGAACTGGGATCGGAGCATCAGGGCCTGCTGTACCACACAGAAGTCAGGTGGCTGTCGCGGGGAAATGTTCTCAGCCGCCTGTATGAACTGAGGTGCGCTTATTTCTGATGGAGCATGGGTCTCAGCTTGCTGACCACCTGACTGACCCTGACTGGTTAACAAGGCTTGCGTATTTGTCTTCCATATTTGACAGACTGAATTGCAAGGTGAAAACACAAGCATCATGTCGCTGAATGATAAAATCCGCGCATTCAAGAGGAAAGTGGATCGCTGGACTGCGCGAGTTGAAATGGGCAGGATTGATATGTTTCCTAAGCTGGAGGAATTCATGGAGGAAAATTTGTGTTAACACTGTGAAGAAGTCTATCACTACCCACCTTCAAGCCCTCCTGGAACACTTTAACAAGTATTTTCCAGAGGAAACGGCTCCGAAAATATATGACTGGATAAGATCACCATTCACTGTAAGGACCGCAAGTCATCTGTCATCCGACATGGAGGATGCACTGGTTGAACTGTCAAGTGACCGCACCTTAAACACAGCTTTTAATTCAAAGACGCTTGCTGAGTTCTGGATTTCAGTCGAGAGAGAATATCCACAGCAATCCAAGGCCGCGATGGAAGTACTGACGCCATTTGGCTCTACATACCTGTGCCAAAAGACTTTCTCGGCACTGACATATATTAAAAATAAATACAGATCGCGTCTAAACGTGCAGGATGATCTCCGAGTGTCCGTCTCCATAATTCAACCCAGAATGGACTTGCTGTGCTCCACGCATTGTGCCCACCCATCTCATTAGGTGAGATTAACGCTGAAACATACTAATTCCCAAAATGTAAATTTGCACCGCAACAATGTTCACATGTTTACTCAGTGCTACAGTTTATGGCTATTACTTTGACTGAGATATTCTTCTGCTAACATGGAAATGAAAGTATTGTGTCAAAATTAAGTTTGCACATGACAGCAACAATGTTCACTCATAAATTACATGGAGATTACTTTGACTGACGTATTCTGCTTTTATCTTATAGTAGATTGTTATACGTAAAATCACATCATGGTTGTCAGGCTGTTCAGTTCTTTTGAGTTGTCGTTATGCCCGTGTTTGGATATGCCTATTAGTGCGTGCGTCCTGTGCGCACGTTTTCTTATGTGTCAGTCACCTCCAGGTCGCCAGTCTCTGGCACCGTTATTTTAGGGGTCGCGGGCTGAAAAGTTTGGGAACCCCTGTCCTAACGTATAGGTGCCCGCTACCTGTGCAGGTGTCCTTCTAACTGCAGTATGTCCACTTCTCCAACTCTGCACAGGTACTGGTGTGACGGTGTACGCAGTGCACCCTGGGATTGTGCGGACGGAGCTGAAGAGACACATGAACCTGGCTCTCCTAATCTCCTGGAAGATCGTCCGGCCTTTCACCAAGACCATCGCCCAGGGAGCACAGACCTCCATCTACTGTGCCGTAGAGCCAAGTCTAGACTCGCAGAGCGGAGGATACTACAGGTCAGAACTGTATATCCAGTTAGTTAGCGAAGTTGATAGCTAGTTAGTTAGCTAAGTAGATCGTTAGCTAGGTAAACCTCCATATACTGTGCTGTGGAGCCCAGTCTAGACTCGCAGAGCGGAGGATACTACGGTCAGAACTGAAATTTATAGTCAGATAGAAACTTATAGTTAGCTAGGTAGATAGCTAGTTAGTTAGATAAGTAGTTGGTTGGCTAGGTAAACCGGAGCGGAGGATATTACAGGTCAGCATTAAAACTTGTTTAACCCTTCCACCTATTTTCTCTCCGTCTGTATGGCCTCTTTACCTACTTCCCCCTTTTTTTCTATCGCTCCCCCTTCTCTGTTACCTCCACCACACCATTTAAATTTTTTTTCTCTCTCTCACCTTCACAACCAACCCACACACACACAATCTGTCTGTCGTTCTGTCTCTTTCCATCGATCCCCGCTCTCCATCACCTTCACAGTGACTGTAGACCGTCCAGCTGCAGTAGTGCAGCCAGCGATGACATCGTTGCTGAGAGACTGTGGGAGCTCAGCTGCCAGATGTTGGGAATCACCTGGGATTAACACACACACACAGATCTAGAGGAAATAGAAAAGACACACTGATATAGCTACAGACGGACCTTTAATGCCTATAAATGCAAGATGCTACTCAAGAATCGGATCGATATCAAAGTTGTGATCATTGTTTTGTTGTCTCATCCAGGCAGAGTCAGTGATGGAAATAAGAAGAGGGGGTATTGTTTTACTCCAAAGAGTCCTAATTCAGCTATTTGGTCAAGATCATCTCTCATAGTTGATTTACGCAAAGCTAACTAACCCATATCTATGTCCAAGAATGTGATCAAATGAAATTAAATGATTTCCGTTGGTTAGTATTGGCTGCTGTCATGTACTGCTAAACCAGTCCTCACGGTCATATTAAATGCCATTGTTGATTTTCGTTAAATCCTTTTTTACATGATTAATGCCGTGCTGTACTTTTCAAACTGAAGAGCTTAGACTGAGTCTGGGTGAAACAATAGCTTAGCCCAAAGGAAAAAGCTTTTATTTGAATGTGATCAATATTTTAGAAATACCTGCCTAGTAGTTAAACCCACTCAAGCTTAATAAAAGCAAAACATTTGTTATGATTTCCAACAAAAAACTTGCAAGCAATTGTACTGCAAGCTAAAGTATTGTAAACTACTGCACTCTCCTGGGCAGATTTATCATTGTCTTTTATGTTTTTATTAATGCCAAGTTTTTCATTCTCAGTGTTTGGGGGCCAGTGCAACAGAGTTGGAAATGTGAACTATGAACCTTAGAAATGGTCTTTAACATTTATGTAACAGTTGAGGTTTGTACATTGAATGTAAATGTTCACATTAAAGGCTGATAGTTTTCAATTAAAGCCCGGGGGCAGCACGGTGGCTCGGTGGTTAGCACTGTTGCCTCACAGCAAGAAGGTCCTGGGTTCAATCCCCACCTGACCCAAGGGCGTTTCTGTGTGGAGTTTGCATGTTCTCCCTGTGTTCGCGTGGGTTTCCTCCGGGTACTCCGGTTTCCTCCCACAGTCCAAAAACATGCAGGTTAATTGGTGACTCTAAATTGCCCGTAGGTGTGAGTGTGAGTTGTTGTCTGTCCCTATATGTCGGCCCTGTGATAGACTGGCGACCTGTCCAGGGTGTACCCCGCCTCTCGCCCTGTGTCTGCTGGGATAGGCTCCAGCCCCCCCCGTGACCCTGTACAGGATAAGCGGTAAAGTTAATGGATGGATAGTTTTCAATTAATATTCTCATCACAAGAAATGTTTATTTTAAATTATTTTTAATGAATTTACATTTACAGTTTTTCAATGCAATGAAAAAAAACTAACTGTGTACAAATACGTATATATCTTACCCTATCAATACATTACGAAACAGAAAGATGTTAAGCATGGGCTAGCCTAAGGTCGATAATAACCGTAATATTGATTTTGATCAGATGATTAAAAGTTACAATCACGTGCATCGTATCAGAGTAGAACGGCTAAACCATTCGTTAACTACGGACACAGGGACACTGAGGAGTCACGGAACCACACCCCAAAGCCAGGGTAGAGGGGCTCAGTGAACGAGGAGTGGAAGGTGTGTAGGAGGGTCAGTGTGTCAGAAGACACTCTGTAGAACGATAGAGTGCCACCAGGCCAGTCCAGGTACACTCCTACTCTGTTGGAGCCAGAGCAGTTGACGGGTATGTCAGTCTCCTGCCTGTTTTCCCTGGCTGTGTAAAACCTCCCATGACACACCAGACTCCACGATTTGTTGTTGTCTCCTAGGCGACAGTCGTAACCTCTTCCTCGCCGGCTGAGCCCTCTATAGGTGACACCTAAATCGACCCCTCGCCCTCTCCATTCCACCTCCCAGTAACAGCGTGACCCAGTCAGACCCTCTCTGCACAGCACCTGTTCAAGGTGCTCAAATCTCTCCGGGTGATCGGGAAACGGCTGCTCCTCGCTCCCCCACGTCACTGTGTGGTTCTCCTCAGACAGAGACAGGTGTCGCTGCGCTGTGTTTGGGTCCAAAGTGAGCCCACAGGCATCTAACACAGAGACAGTATACATGTAACAAACATCTTAGTGTACTCACACAGAGATGTAAAATCTAAGTGTACTAACACAGAGATACATGTAACAAAAATCTAAGTGTACTACAACAGAGAGACAGTATATAGAGATGTAAATTCGAAGTGTGCTATCACAGAAAGCAGTATACATGTAACAAAAAATCTAAGTGTACTACCACAGAGAGACAGTCTACAGAGATGTAAAATCTAAATTTACTAACACAGAGATACAGTTCACGTGTAACAAAAATCTAAGTGACGATCACTATCAATCTTACATAATGGTGCAGCTTCTAACAACTGTTACTATTATGGAATAACTACTTTCATGCCTAGGTTTTACAGCCATCATATCGAATAGAAATAGAGTTTTAGACACTAAAGTTAACTGAAAACCTGCTGGGTTTCCTACCAATCAGGTGTTCAGTACATTCAGTTTGAATGGGTTTCCCACCAATTAGGTGTTCAGAACATTCAGATTGAATGGGTTTCCCACCAATCAGGTGTTTAGTACATTCAGTTTGAATGGGTTTCCCACCAATCAGGTGTTCAGTACATTTAGCTTGTATGGGTTTCCCACCAATCAGGTGTTCAGTAGATTCAGTTTGAATATCTAAATCTGGCCCTGTCACTGTTTAACTGCCTCTCCTTGTTCCTGATAGAGACACCGACTCATTCATAGAAAGGAAACTCACATTTCCTCAGGCCAGGTTTGATCCAGCAGGTTGCACTACAATCCACACTGCAAAGGGAAAGTGGACAAGAAACGCACGCACGCACGCACGCACGCACGCACGCACGCACGCACGCACCCACCCACGCACGCACGCACGCACACACACACCATTGTGTTGAGATTTATCTAACCATTAGTTGGTGGTGATGATGCTAGTTGTTAAAGCTGCTGTTGCCGATTACTGCATGTGGATAGAGCTCATTTTAGTCTAGGTCCCTGGTTTGAAATGGTTCTACTAACCTGAGTGTCTCCAGTCTGCAGTTTGGATCTTCTAGTAAAGCAGACAGCAGATTCACTCCTGAAAATCCTGGGTGATTGTAGCTCAGGTCCAGCTCTCTCAGGTGGGAGGGGTTGGACCTCAGACCTGAGGCCAAATAAGCACAGCCTTCCTCTGTGACCAGACAGCCGGACAGTCTGCATAAAGACCACTAAAACAGGTCACACACAGAGCACACTGTCCAAAGAACAAGTTGCAGGAAAAGAAAAGCAAAGCAAAACGTTATATAGAAAAACTAAATAGAAAAGTAATGACCACTGTAAATCAAACCATATCCAAATCTATGGAATGTATAGTAGTAATAATGCTCATATCCAAACCAGGAAACAAGTACTGATGCTCACGCGAGTTTCTCCAGTTTACAGTTTGGACTCTCCAGTCCAGCAGACAGCAGCTTCACTCCTGAATCCTGCAGGTTGTTGTTACTCAGGTCCAGCTCTTTCAGGGTGGTGGAGGTGGAGCTGAGGACTGAGGCCAGAGCAAGGCAGCTTCTCTCTGACAGCTCACAGCCACTCAGCCTGAGACCAACCAGAGAGGAGATGGGCATGATTAAAAAACTAAAATAATAAAACTTTTAATGAGATGCAGTTCTCTAAACAAAAGCATCAAATATTGCATAGAAAACGGCTTGTATAATTTGTTAAGCTGCAAACGGGGGTGAAACATGATCTGTTGTCAGTAGAGTTATGTGTGTTTTTTTCTGGACAGTGGAGAATAACGTTTGTACTTACAGCTTGAATAAGAAGGTGCTTTTATTGTACTGTAATAATACAATGTTTTTTTTATATATGTGAACTGACAATACACAGTATGTATATATACAGTACTGTGCAAAAGTTTTAAGCAGGTGTGAAGTCTTTAAAGTTAGAAAAAATATAATATAAAAAATTATATATTTTAATTGTTTATTTTTTTATCAATTCAGAAAATACAAAGTGAGGGAAAGCAAATCGGCATCAAATCAACATTTGGTGTGACCACCCTTCTCTTTCAAAACAGCATCCCATGCCTAAAACTTATGCACAGTACTGTATATATATATTTTATTTTTGATCTACATGTCCATGCGATAAGACTTTAACTTTGTACAGTATCCATTTTCTTACAGAGCAGTTATGGAGGCTTTGACCACTGGCAGCAGTCTCAGAAGGCCCTCCTCTGATGCGGAGTATTTGTTCAGCTCAAACACATCCAGCTTCTCTTCTGACGTCAGCAGTACAAAGACCAGAGCTGACCACTGAGCAGGGGAGAGGGTTTCTTTGGAGAGACTTCCTGACCTAAGGTACTGTTGGATCTCCTCCACTAGAGAATGGTCATTGAGCTCGTTCAGACAGTGGAACAGATTGATGGTTCGCTCTGGAGAGAGATTCTCTCTCGTCTTCTGTTTGATGTATTCCACCGTTCTGCTCCGCACACTGCTTCCTGTCTGAGTCAGCAGGCCTCGTAGGAGCCTCTGATTGGTCTCTACCGAGAGGCCCAGGAGGAAGCGGAGGAACAGGTCCAGGTGTCCATTCTCACTCTGTAAGGCCTTGTCCACAGCGCTCTGGTAGAGCACCGGTTCTGGGTCTGGGACCTGTTCTGAAAGGTTCACAAACAGGCATTGGACTAGACTGGCCAGCGTTAGGCAGAGGTTAGTGTAGTCAGGAGGGCTGGAGGTTAACTGCGGCTCTGCCAGGAGATTAACATTGCTGTTAAAGAATGTGAGGAAGACATAGAGCGCGGCCAGAAACTCCTGGATGCTCAGGTGGACAAAGCAGAACACCTTGTCCTGGCTCTGGTACGGCCCACGTTCCTCTCTGAATATCTGTGTGAACACTCCTGAGCACACTGAGGCTGCTCTGACGTCAATGCCACACTCTGTCAGGTCTGACTCATAGAAGATCAGGTTGCCTTTCTCCAGCTGCTGGAAAGCGAGTTTTCCCAGAGAGAGAATGACCTTTTTGTTCTCCGAGTTCCAGTGTGAATCTGTCTCAGCTCTCCCATGATACTTGACATTCCCCTGTATGGACTGAAACACCAGGAAGTGGATGTACATCTCAGTCAGTGTCTTGGGCAGCTCCCCTCTCCTCTCTTTAGTCAACATGTGCTCCAGAACTGTAGCAGTGATGCAACAGAAGACTGGGATGTGGCACATGATGTGGAGGCTCCTCGATGTCTTGATGTGGGAGATGATTCTGCTGGCCAGGCTCTTATTGGTGAATCTCTTCCTGAAGTACTCCTTCTTCTGTGGGTCTGTGAACCCTCGCATCTCTGTCACCAGGTCAACATACTTCAGAGGAATCTGATTGGCCGCTGCAGGTCTGGTTGTAATCCAGAGGCGGGCCGAGGGGAGGAGCTCCCCGGCAATGAGGTTCGACAGCAGCACGTCCACTGTGGTTGCCTTGGTGACGTCGTCACACCTCTGGGTCTTCCTGCTGAAGTCCAGGTGCAGTCTGCTCTCGTCCAAACCATCCAGGAGGAACACCACTCGGAACTCGCTCTTCTCATAGTCCAGGTTTTCCGACGCCTGTAAGCGAGTGAACACCTCCCTGATCTCCTCCTTCTGAAGGCCTTTAATGTCTCTGAGGCACATGTGAATTAGGTCGACCAAACAATAGCTCTTACCCCTCAACAGGTTAATATGTCGAAAGGCCAAGGGAAAGGCGAGGTCAATGTCCTGGTTAGCTTTGCCCTCTGTCCAGTCCAGTGTAAACTTCTGCACGAGGACAGTTTTACCAACGCCAGCTACTCCTTTAGTCAACACTGTCCTGATGGGCAAGTCTTTCTGGGAGGGCGGGCTGAAGATGTTGCTGGATTTGATTGGCATCTCAGCTCCAGCAGGTTTCCTGGAGGCCGTTTGGATGTGTCTGACCTCGTGTTCTGTGTTGACCGCTCCGCTGCCTCCCTCTGTGACGTGGAGCTCTGTGTAGATCTCACAGAGTAGCCTCTTCTCCCTCTGCTCTGCCAAACCCTCGCGTATACACTTACACTTCAAGTTCAGGTTAGACCTGTATTTTTGGAATCTGTCTTTACCTGGCGAAAGGCAGAATAAAGTTGATTATTTAACAGAAATACTTTTTTTTATGCTGAAAAAATGTCACAATCTTTACCTCTTTTTTTAGTTCCAGCATTAAACGTTCTTTCTCTCGTTTCAATGAAGGAAGAGACTTCTGAATTATCAGCTGGATCTAACGAGGGCAATCTGCCCATAAAGCCACCTGTTGGACATTATATATTTATTCTCATTATATATATATAAACTCCAAAACAAATGCACTTTTCTAATTGTGACAAATTACTGGAGAAGAAATGTGCCTGGATTTCGACTAATGAAAAACACATTTGAAAGACATGGCAATAATTAAAATTCAAATAGTTTAAATCTATTTAACTGCACTGAAGTATTGAATTTATGAGTAATTTATTATTAACACGGGTTGGAAAAAGTTATAAACCCAAGTCTAATATACAAACAGTCCAGTTAATTACATTGCGCAAAATTTGATAATTTAAACAAAATATCAATACAGAAGGCCTGTAAAAAATAGCCCATCATAATAAAGGATTTATTTCTAATTGAAAGATATAAAGTAATCAGAAAAAAAAAAATAGCTTTAGTAAGTAAGACGAGTCAGTGTAATCTATAACTCCCTAAGCCAATCAATATCGACGAAGCTGTTTGCTTATCATGTCAGTGCTCTCTAAGGTCATTATGATCATTCTATAGGAAAGCAACTCTAAAACAAAGGACTTAGTTACTATCGCTTAGCAACATAACGAGGTAAGAGCAGACGTTCTGTGGTGTACCTGCTCTGGACAGTTCCTCCAGCCTAACAACCAGATCGTTCCTGTTGATCTTCCGCAAGATCTCCACGGCGACCCTCAGCGCTCCGTCCTGCTTGTACGTCTGGACCAGCGTGTCAACGGTGCGCGTTCTGTCCGCGTTCTCCAACTGGCTCTCTGGGATGCCGGGGAACCCATCCAGGACCTCCTGAGTCAGGAACCACTGGAACTTCTTCAGGGATTTCTCTCCCAGCTCCTCCAAGGCCGCCAGCAGCTCCTCGCATAGAGCCATTGTTGCTCGATGGAGACGATCCAACCTAGGGAACTGCAATCATGGTGGGGCTATGTTCAGCTGTCCAACTCCAACGTAGAGTTTACTAGGACAGAAAGAGGAGACATGGGAGTGAAATAAATGAACAGAGTTAGAAAGAGATATAGGGAGAAAGAGAGGGGGAGAGAGCAGAGAGACAGAGAGAGCAAAATAGAGAGCAGATGTATAAGGTGTAACCTGGCCTGAACTGGCTTTAACCACACCATAGACAAACTGTACCGTTTAGATGAACAAACCTGCTCCAGCATGAAGATGGTGTCTCAACAGAAGCTTAAAAGTCTTTGAGGTTTTACAGTAGCGAGGCCACAGATCACCTGTGTGGTGTCTGGTGTCACTAGCAAAGCCCAGTTTACGTGTGCCAGTGCATGTGATAGGACAGCCTCTAGTGAGGTGTAGCTCTGAAGGGCCCTGGGCTGTAAGGCTGCTGATATTAACTGGATACAGCTTAAGGGATGAGATGCCTTTTTTTTCATAAAAAAGGCGACCTTGAGTGCCTTGAAAGGCGCCTTATAAATTCAATGTATTATTATTATTATAAAAATTATCTAACAACAGTAGCGGAGTTGCAAACTTTGTAAGGTCAGTGTTCGAAGTCTCTGCAAAATATTATAAACGGTTTATATGCATACATACATTAGAATAATTAGAATATAAAAGAGCCACGAATTAAAGAAATTGGTATATATTTATTTACTGAAAGAATTCTACAACTCTATACAAGAAACAATAATCAATATCCTCTTCATATCCTATGATAATAATAAATCAATAAAAAACATTTTACAAAAAAGAAATTAAATAATAAGTACAAGCAGTACGTCTTCAACTAAAGAAAATGGCCACATGGTAATAACACATCTCATGGTCCAGACATGAACTATGAACACTCTAATGTATTGACCTTTGACCCCCTGGAACCGTTGGATAGGTAAGGTCTTGAGTTACGCAATAATCGTCTTAGAAATGAAATGTTTTCCCTTTTTCCATGTTACAACGTTATGTTGTACTTACAAACACAGAGTAAAGTAAAAGAGAAAGAGCCATCAACAGACCAGACCTAAGTGTGGTTAAAGACAGAACGCCTCCTCCTCAAAGTTACAGCTCTTCTGGAAGAGACTAGGACTGCCATGTTATTTTCCTACGCGGAACGCTAACAAGGCAGTTTTGGCGGAAATTAAAAATACAGTTATAAAAGGGGCATGTCATAGAAATAATGTCTGACAAAATGAAAGATCAAACCAGGAGCTTATTTACATTGAGGTAAACCAACAGAGAACACATGATAACACTAGGTGTGCTACAAGAGGTCACCTTTCAAACAACATTGTTGAGTAACGTTTGTAGAATGCTTAGCAAAATATATAAGAATGTTGAGTGACATTTGTAAAAAATACTTTCAAAATGTTGAGTAAAGTGTGTATAACAACACTTTCAGAATGTTGAGTAACATTTGTAGAACCTTCTACAATACTTGAAGAACATTCAGTGACATTTGTAGAATGTACCATGTCCCGAATGGTTTGTGATATGTAATATGATATGTATGCATAGTGATGGGACCTACAGACACCGTAGACCAACAGGTTAGAAAAGCTAAGACAATTAACTTCCCAGTCAGTCCAAATCAAAAAAGTGCATTCAAATTGCAACTCGAACAACATTTTCTAAAAACGTGGATTTTTTTTGCAGTCTTATTAATAAAAAACATTTCTAAGGGGCAAAAGTAAGTACACTTTCTGCTCTTGTTTGAAGGTGTATGCATTAAGGCTGTAGCTAGGTATACGGTCTGTTGCCACCTGGACACAGAGCAGAGGGCCATGGCTCTGATGCTAAGCATCTAAGGTGGAGCGCCGAAGAAAGTGAGAGAGAGAGAGAGAGATAGAGAGAAAGAAAGAAAGAAAGAGAGAGAGAGACTTCTAGAACTAGCCGCTGTGTTCTACACCGTCTGACCTGTGGCCCCCTCTCTCAGGCTGATCCCTGGATGCTACCTGTCAAACCTAGTTACCAGAACAAAAAGGCCTTTTGGGTGATGTATGAGGACACTGAGATACAACATACACAACCTAGATCCCAGTTAAGACAACAATAATCAGTTTAAGACATCCGTTTAAATCTGGATTTGCCGACAGAAATAACACTTTTTTTTGGTTCATGACGATAGCAGCAGGATAACTCTGAACTCAACTTGAGTGTAAGCAAAATTACCAAACAATAACCCCGTAAGTCCCTCTGTCCAGATAACACTGAAGCACTAAGGAATGGTTTTTCTGAGCAAACAGCCTGGCAGACACAAGAACTCACTTTGGTTAGTGTGAGCGTCTACCAAACGAGAGGCTAACATCAATCAAGACTCTCCTAAAGACATCCACTCCCTAACCCAGGAAAACACAGTCCAGGGCGGGGTGTGGCACATAAAAATATCAACGATACAAACACTGTGTTACAATTAAGGTCCAAACGTGTTTAAATGAAAAGCAGCATCTTTGTATATTTTTTATCTTTACGATAAGTAGGTACCTGTAACACAAATGTAAAGAACAGGGTGCTCAGGGAAGGCCAATTTAGAGGAAGGTGATGAAGATGAGAGGTGAAGTAATTTGCTGTTAGGAAATGATTTTACGATGTTCATAATAGCTCCCTTCAGTATGATTCAGCAGTTGATAAAATGAAAGACTTTATTTCTTTAAGGTACTACCTTGGCTTTCGCTCCATACTGGAGAAGAACGCGAAAAGATGCAAGAAAATGTATGAAGTTAGCAGCATAATCATAAGATACTGAATGAAGTAACATGTATGCTCAGCGTGTCATTCATACATAATAACCAACAGGCTTCTAAAGAAACGTTCACTGTGGACAAACTCCACATAGCTTTCAAACAGAAATGACAGGAGCGCTAAAGTGGAAATCTCTTATCTCACATCGTTCATAAATGCTCTGGTGACTTTACAACAAAAAGGCTTTTACATGAAATGAATAATGCTTCCCTTCCGTTCGATTTCTTAAAAGGCCTCCACACTCACACTCACACTCACACTCACACTCACACTCACACTCACACTCACACTCACACTCACACTCACACTCACACTCACACTCACACTCACACTCACGCCAAGGTGTGTAGCGCAGAAGCTAAATGTTCAAGCTTCTCGTTCTATTGGTCAACACCCTGAAACAAACGATAACAAAATAATAAACATATATAAAATATATGAAAAGTACAAAATATCTAAATCTATCTGCCCCAGTGAATTTGTGTTAGTACATACAGAAGTACAGCATGCACAATCACATACAAGGCCAAGTACACAAATGTACCCAGATATACACTCTGCAAACATGTATACAAACAGCAATAATCTAAATATTGCATATTTGACAAGGCTGAGAGAGGCGAGAAGTCAGGTTGTATAAAAACAAACTCAAATCTAAAGTTTCAAGGTTGAATGCATAAGGAGCACGGAGACTAGTGGTGTGCCTTTGTTTTGAAGCGCTCCAAAAAACCTTCCCCTTGAAAACCACACGATTATTTATATGAATCCAAATAATACACAGTACATTTACCTATGATGTTTGACGGTGTGTTTGAGGAAACAAAAGCAGCCCAAGAAACTGGAATGAGGATGGCGTGTGGCTAAAGCACGCCGACTGGCTGGCTGGCTTGCAGGTGTAGTTATCCACAACTGCCACAAGAGGCAGCGTTACGAAGGAGATTCCTGTTGTCCCAATGCACTTCAAGTGGAAAACGAAGCGAGAGACCCCAGAACGGGTTCAGACACAACAGAGAGAAAGACAAAAAAAAAAAAAGAGAACTTTAAAAAAAAAAAAGTGTGACAGAGAGAGAGAGAGAGAGAGAGAGAGAGAGAGAGAGAGAGAGAGAGAGAGAGAGAGAGAGAGAGAGAGGGAAAAGTGAAGCTTCGTGAGGATAAGTTAGATCTGCTGATCTGATGTCATGCTCTGCCTCTCCTCCCAACAGGTCGACAGGAAGTGACATGGCGGAGCGGGAGGTCTGAACGGGGTAGCACTAAACATGTCTTCTCAAAGATAGGGAGAGACACGCACGGGGGCGTGCTGACTCTCCTGTCCTCCGGTTGCCCTGGGAGACCTGGGTGTCGTCCTCTGTGTTGTCGTCCCGACAGAAGACAGAGTGAGGACAGAGACACAGGGTGGGACAGAGACACAGGGTGGGACAGAGACACAGAGTGGGACAGAGACACAGGGTGGGACAGAGACACAGAGTGGATCAGAGACACAGAGTGGGACAGAGACACAGGGTGGGACAGAGACACAGGGTGGGACAGAGACACAGAGAGACACAGAGTGGGACAGAGACACAGGGTGGGACAGGGACACAGAGTGGATCAGAGACACAGGGTGGGACAGAGACACAGAGTGGGAACAGAGTAAGACAGGGGACAGATACAGAGTGGGACACAGAGACACAGAGGGGACAGGGACACAGGGTGGGACAGAGACACAGGGTGGGACAGAGACACAGGGTGGGACAGAGACACAGGGTGAGGACAGAGACACAGAGTGGGACAGAGACACAGGGTGGGACAGAGACACAGGGTGGATCAGAGACACAGAGTGGGACAGAGACACAGAGTGGGACAGAGACACAGGGTGGATCAGAGACACAGGGTGGGACAGAGACACAGAGACACAGGGACAGGGACAGATACAGAGTGGGACAGAGACACAGGGTGGGACAGGGACACAGGGTGGGACAGAGACACAGGGTGGGACAGAGACACAGGGTGGGACAGAGACACAGAGTGGGACAGAGACACAGGGTGGGACAGAGACACAGGGTGGGACAGGGGACAGAGTGGATCTGAGACACAGAGTGGGGACAGAGTGGGACAGGGGACAGATACAGAGTGGGACACAGAGAAACAGAGTGGGACAGGGACACAGAGTGGGACAGGGGACAGAGACACAGGGTGGGACAGGGGACAGAGTGGATCTGAGACACAGAGTGGGACAGAGACACAGGGTGGGACAGAGACACAGAGTGGGGACAGAGTGGGACAGGGGACAGATACAGAGTGGGACACAGAGACACAGAGTGGGGACAGAGTGGGACAGGGGACAGATACAGAGTGGGACACAGAGACACAGAGGGGACAGAGAAACGGAGGACACAGAGCTGGGACAGGGAGGACTGAGGGGGGGCGGAGTCAGCTACATCTTAATGCCCTCCTGCTGGCTGAGCTGGGACAGGGACTTCTTGATGCGCAGGGCGGTGAGGCGGGCGGCCCCGTTGGCATACCAACACTCCCTCATGATCTTAGCCATGACACGCAGCACCTACAGGAGGAAATGACATCATCAGCAGGGGACACAGGTACACACACACATCATACCAACACTCCCTTATGATCTTAGCCATGACACGCAGCACCTACAGGAGGAAATGACATCATTAGCAGGGGACACAGGTACACACACACATCATACCAACACTCCCTTATGATCTTAGCCATGACATGCAGCACCTACAGGAGGGCACGCACACACACGCACACGCACACGCACACACAGGAGCATTTTAGACCGGCTGGCTGAAGTTCAATGGACGACGGATGTGTGTGGGCGAGTGTCTCTGTGTGCGTGTGTGTGTGTGTGTGTGTGTGTGTGTGTGCGCGCATGTGTGTATGTGAGCATGTATTCGTCTGAGTTTATGCTTGTCTATCTGAATGTGGGTGTGTGTGTGTGTGTGTGTGTGTGTAATGTAAGCACTATGTGATTGCATTAGGAGGTTGTTGAAACTATGAATAGGCTATAATCTAATAGAAGGTTTGCCTGCAGAGAAACAAGTCAATAAACAGAGAGATACAGAGAGAGAGAGAGAGAGAGAGAGAGAGAGAGAGAGAGAGAGAGAGAGAGAGAGAGAGAGAGAGATACAGAGATACAGAGAGAGACAGAGATACAGAGATAGAGAGAGAGAGAGAGAGAGAGAGAGAGAGAGACAGAGAGAGAGAGACAGAGAGAGAGATACAGAGAGAGAGAGAGACAGAGATACAGAGATGCAGAGAGAGAGAAACTGCGACAGCAATAGCACATTCAGGCTGCTGGAAAGGGCAGGACATTTTCAAGGGTTAGAAAACAGAAATCTGTGTGTGGATGGCATTGAGTCATTGTTGATCGAGTGTGTGTGTGTGTGTGTGTGTGTGCCTCACAGCTGGTCCAGCAGTTGGGGATGTGTGTGTGTGTGTGTGTGTACACCTCACAGCTGGTCCAGCGGTTGGGGATGTGTGTGTGTGTGTGTGTGTACCTCACAGCTGGTCCAGCAGTTGGGGATGTGTGTGTGTGTGTGCCTCACAGCTGGTCCAGCGGTTGGGGATGTGTGTGTGTGTGTGTGTGTGTGCGTGTGTGTACCTCACAGCTGGTCCAGCGGTTGGGGATGTTGGCTCGTAGCTTCTGCTCACACACCACCCGACGCATCTCCTCCACGGAGGGATCTGATTGGACCAGGTCGTAGTAAGGCAGCTGGTAGTCCTCATGAATACCTGAGGAGGAAGAGGAGAGGAAGAAGAGGAGAGGAGGAGAATTAAAGAATCAAATGGGATGAACACCTGTCTCACCCCCTATGGAGCAGCAGCATGCTGTCTCCCCCTATGGAGACCTGTCTCACCCCTGCTGTCTCCCCCTATGGAGACCTGTCTCACCCCTGAAGGAGAGGTAGACCCGTATGTCTGTCTCACCTTCACAGAGAGAAGGAACACCTGTCTCACCCCCTATAGAGCAGCAGCATGCTATCGCCCCTTATGGAGACCTGTCTCACACCCTCACAAAGCCTGTCTCACCTCCTATGGAGCAGCGACGTGCTATCTCCCAGAAGACCAGGCCCATGGCGTAGATGTCGGCCCTCTTAAAGGACTCAAAGTGCTTCATGTTGATGGAGTCATCCAGCACCTCTGGAGCCATGTACCTGGATACACACACACAGAGACACACACACTCAGAATCTGCCTATAAATATATCCATGATAACTCATTAATAAAAACATGACAAACTGTGCTGCTATTTCCCTGGCACGAGGAGAAGTGTTTCAGGCTGTTTACACTGTACAGTGATTATTATGGACTTATGATTTGATCAGTTTAATAAACCTTAGAGGTGTGTGTATTCAGCACTGCTTTAAACCGCATGTCGCACACAGCAGGTATGGTTCATACACACACACACACACACACACACACACCTCCCTCCCTGGATGTTAGCATGTGTGAGCGTTAGTCTGGAAGTGCGTGTGCTAGCATGCGTGTGTGTGTGCGTGTGTGTGTTCCCACCCTGTGGTTGGGTGTGTGTGTGGTGTGTGTGTGTGTGTTGTATCTGTGTTGCGTGCGTGTTTTTTTTTTGTGTGGTGTGTGTGTGTGTGTGTGTGTGTGTGTGTGTGTGTGTGTTGGCCCTGACCTCTTGGTGCCCACCCTGTGGTTGTGTGTGTGTGTGTGTGTGTGTGTGTGTGTTATCCCTGTGTGCCCACCCTGTGGTTGTGTGTGTGTGTGTGTGTGTGTTGGCCCTGACCTCTTGGTGCCCACCCTGTGGTTGTGTGTGTGTGTGTGTGTGTGTGTGTTGGCCCTGACCTCTTGGTCTGTGGTTGTGTGTGTGTGTGTGTGTGTGTGTGTTGGCCCTGACCTCTTGGTGCCCACCCTGTGGTTGTGTATGCGTGTGTGTGCGCGTGTGTGTGTGTGTGTGTTATCCCTGACCTCTTGGTGCCCACCCTGTGGTTGTGTGTGTGTGTGTTTGTGTGTGTGAGTGGTTGTCTGTGGGTGTGTGTGTGTGTGTGCGTGTGTGTGTGTGTGTGTGTGTGTCTGTGTGTGTGTGGTGTGTGTGTGTGTGTGTGTGTGTGTGTGTGTGTGTGTGTGTGCCCACCCTGTGGTTGTGTGTGTGTGTGTGTGTGTGTGTGTTGGCCCTGACCTCTTGGTGCCCACCCTGTGGTTGTGTGGTTGTGTGTGTTGGCCCTGACCTCTTGGTGCCCACCCTGTGGTTGTGTGTGTGTGTGTGTGTGTTGGCCCTGACCTCTTGGTGCCCACCCTGTGGTTGGGGGCGATGTCGATGGTGTCGGTGGCTGAGTCGTGTCTGACGGCCAGGCCCAGGTCAGCGATACAACATGTTCCACTCTTCTTCACCAGGATGTTCTTAGACTTCAGGTCTCTGTGCGCGATGGCTGGCTTCCCTGCACACACACACACACACACACACACACACACACACACACACACACACACACACACACACACACACACACACACACACACACACACACACACACACACACACACACACACACACACACACACACAGACTGCATGCACTCCAGCCACCTTCGTGTGCACGAGTGAGTGTATAGTGTGTGTGTGGGTGTGTGTTTGTGTTTGGTGTGTGTGTGTGTGTGTCTCACCCTGAGTGGCCACTATCTCCATGTGCAGGTGGGCCAGGCCGCTGTGGACAGGGACAGCTTGATCATGTGTGTGTGTGTGTGTGTGTGTGTGTGTGTGTGTTTGTCTCACACTTGCTGTGGGTGGGTTTTGCCCTGGTTGTGGCGTTGTGTTTGTTTGTGTGTGTGTGTGTGTGTGTGTGTGTGTGTGTGTCTCACCCTGAGTGCCCACTATCTCCATGTGCAGGTGGGCCAGGCCGCTGGCGGTGGACAGGGACAGCTTGATCATGTGTGTGTGTGTGTGTGTGTGTGTGTGTGTGTGTGTCTCACCCTGAGTGCCCACTATCTCCATGTGGTGGTGGGCCAGGCCGCTGGCGGTGGACAGGGACAGCTTGATCATGTGTGTGTGTGTGTGTGTGTGTGTGTGTGTGTGTCTCACCCTGAGTGCCCACTATCTCCATGTGCAGGTGGGCCAGGCCGCTGGCGGTGGACAGGGACAGCTTGATCATGTGTGTGTGTACGGTGTGTGTGTGTGTGTGTCTCACCCTGAGTGCCCACTATCTCCATGTGCAGGTGGGCCAGCCGCTGGCGGTGGACAGGGACAGCTTGATCATGTGTGTGTGTACGGTGTGTGTGTGTGTGTGTCTCACCCTGAGTGCCCACTATCTCCATGTGCAGGTGGGCCAGGCCGCTGGCGGTGGACAGGGACAGCTTGATCATGTGTGTGTGTACGGTGTGTGTGTGTGTGTGTCTCACCCTGAGTGCCCACTATCTCCATGTGCAGGTGGGCCAGGCCGCTGGCGGTGGACAGGGACAGCTTGATCATGTGTGTGTGTACGGTGTGTGTGTGTGTGTGTGTGTGTCTCACCCTGAGTGCCCACTATCTCCATGTGCAGGTGGGCCAGGCCGCTGGCGGTGGACAGGGACAGCTTGATCATGTGTGTGTGTGTACGTGTGTGTGTGTGTGTGTGTCTCACCCTGAGTGCCCACTATCTCCATGTGCAGGTGGGCCAGGCCGCTGGCGGTGGACAGGGACAGCTTGATCATGTGTGTGTGTACGTGTGTGTGTGTGTGTGTGTGTGTGTGTCTCAGAGTGCCCACTATCTCCATGTGCAAGAGAGAGAGAGAGAGAGAGAGAGATCATGTGTGTGTGTGTTCGGTGTGTGTGTGTGTGTGTGTGTGTCTCACCCTGAGTGCCCACTATCTCCATGTGCAGGTGGGCCAGGCCGCTGGCGGTGGACAGGGACAGCTTGATCATGTGTGTGTGTACGGTGTGTGTGTGTGTGTGTGTGTGTGTGTGTCTCACCCTGAGTGCCCACTATCTCCATGTGCAGGTGGGCCAGGCCGCTGGCGGTGGACAGGGACAGCTTGATCATGTGTGTGTGTACGGTGTGTGTGTGTGTGTGTGTGTGTCTCACCCTGAGTGCCCACTATCTCCATGTGCAGGTGGGCCAGGCCGCTGGCGGTGGACAGGGACAGCTTGATCATGCCCTCCACCGTCACCGTGTAGCGGTTGAGATAGTCGAACAGAGAGCCGTGCTCATGGTAGTCTGACACCAGCCACAGCTGAGTCCACGTGCCGTTATCTAGAGGAGGGGGGGGGGGGGGAACGGGTGAGGGATAGAAAGCAAGATAAAAGGAGAAAAGTAGAGAGAGAAAAATAGAGGGAGATAGTGAAAGAGAGAAACAAAGAGATAGAAAGGGAGATAAAAGGAGAGAAGTAGAGGAGGAGGGAGATGGGGAGGGAGGGAGTAGAGGATAACAGAGGGATGTTTAAAAACAGCGAACTCTCCTTCATCATGTTAAATACCATCAGGAGTCCTCTCCTCAGCGCATCAATTACAGAACAATCAATACCATGCTGTTAGATCCACGCAGCGTGTGTGTGTGTGCGTGTGTGTGTGTGCGTGTGTGTGTGTGTGTGTCAGGGAGAGGACACTGGGGACAGGATCCTTTGGCTTAACACAAACGCTGCCTTGGGTTGCATAGATAGATGTGGATGTGCTCATAGATGTGGATGTGCTCATAGATGTGGATGTGCTCATAGATGTGGATGTGCTCATAGATGCGGTTTGAATTGGCAGGTAGCCGTCATTTTGATTTGAATATTTAATCCTAAACCTGTAAAAAAGGTATAACAGCGTTTGTTCTTTTTCACACAACAACGCTTTAGAGGCGCTATTGATGTTTGTGTCCCTGCGTTCTGATTGGTCCAGACCTTTGTTGTCGGCGGCGATGAAGCCCAGGATGTTCTCGTGCCGCAGCATGACGGTCTGGTAGATCTCGGCCTCCCGGAACCAGGAGCGCTCCTCACGAGAGGAGAAGATCTTCACGGCCACCTCCTCGCCTCGCCAGCGGCCCCTCCACACCTCCCCAAAGCGCCCCTTACCAATGCTCTCCTGGAGGATGATGGTCCTGGCAATGGTCCTCTGAACCAGCAGGGGGAGCCCTGTTCAACACACAGACATATTACCGCAACGTGTCAGGGTGTGTGTGTGTGTGTGTACTCTCTGACACGGTGCTTAGGAGGCAGCAGCTGTATAGTATAGCTCTGTCCTCTGAAAGACTGAGGACACATATTACTGCAACGTGTAAGGGTGTGTGTGTGTGTGTGTGTGTGTGTGTGCTCTGACACGGTGCACAGGAAAGTCTGAGTGCACTGAAAGACTGAGGACACAGTCGGGTCGCACAGACAGTCATCATCTAACCTCCCTCTGACACTTTGGAAAGAGAGCACTCAGGGTTTAAAAAGAGAGAGGAGCGCTCAGGTAGAGTGTGTGAGAGAGAGAGAGAGACAGAGAGAGAATATAGAGAGAGAATATAGAGAGAAGAGAGAGAAACAGAGAGAGAGAAGAGAGAGAGAGAGAGCGAGCGAGCGACAGAAGAGAGACAGACAGAGAGAGAGAGAGAGCGATCATGCCTGAATAGGAGGAGAGCAGATAGTAGGGTGAATATGGCTCTGAGCAGGTAGTAGGGGTGAATATGGCTCTGACTGAGCAGATAGTAGGGTGAATATGGGTCTGAGCAGGTAGTAGGGGTGAATATGGCTCTGAGCAGATAGTTGGGTGAATATGGCTCTGAGCAGATAGTAGGGTGAATATGGCTCTGAGCAGATAGTAGGGTGAATATGGCTCTGAGCAGGTAGTAGGGTGAATATGGCTCTGACTGAGCAGATAGTAGGGTGAATATGGGTCTGAGCAGGTAGTAGGGGTGAATATGGCTCTGACTGAGCAGATAGTTGGGTGAATATGGCTCTGAGCAGATAGTAGGGTGAATATGGCTCTGAGCAGATAGTAGGGTGAATATGGCTCTGACTGAGCAGATAGTAGGGTGAATATGGCTCTGAGCAGATAGTAGGGGTGAATATGGCTCTGACTGAGCAGATAGTAGGGTGAATATGGCTCTGAGCAGATAGTAGGGTGAATATGGCTCTGAGCAGATAGTAGGGTGAATATGGCTCTGAGCAGATAGTAGGGTGAATATGGCTCTGAGCAGGTAGTAGGGTGAATATGGCTCTGAGCAGATAGTAGGGTGAATATGGCTCTGACTGAGCAGATAGTAGGGTGAATATGGCTCTGAGCAGATAGTAGAGTGAATATGGCTCTGAGCAGATAGTAGGGTGAATATGGCTCTGACTGAGCAGATAGTAGGGGTGAATATGGCTCTGAGCAGATAGTAGGGGTGAATATGGCTCTGACTGAGCAGATAGTAGGGTGAATATGGCTCTGAGCAGATAGTAGGGGTGAATATGGCTCTGAGCAGATAGTAGGGGTGAATATGGCTCTGAGCAGGTAGTAGGGTGAATATGGCTCTGACTGAGCAGATAGTAGGGTGAATATGGCTCTGAGAAGATAGTAGGGTGAATATGGCTCTGACTGAGCAGATAGTAGGGTGAATATGGCTCTGAGCAGATAGTAGAATATGGCTCTGAGCAGATAGTAGGGTGAATATGGCTCTGAGCAGATAGTAGGGTGAATATGGCTCTGAGCAGGTAGTAGGGTGAATATGGCTCTGAGCAGATAGTAGGGTGAATATGGCTCTGAGCAGATAGTAGGGTGAATATGGCTCTGAGCAGAGAGTAGGGTGAATATGGCTCTGAGCAGATAGTAGGGGTGAATATGGCTCTGAGCAGATAGTAGAGTGAATATGGCTCTGAGCAGATAGTAGGGTGAATATGGCTCTGACTGAGCAGATAGTAGGGTGAATATGGCTCTGAGCAGGTAGTAGGGTGAATATGGCTCTAACTGAGCAGATAGTAGGGTGAATATGGCTCTGACTGAGCAGATAGTAGGGTGAATATGGCTCTGAGCAGATAGTAGAGTGAATATGGCTCTGAGCAGATAGCAGGGTGAATATGGCTCTGAGCAGGTAGTAGGGTGAATATGGCTCTGACTGAGCAGATAGTAGGGGTGAATATGGCTCTGAGCAGATAGTAGGGGTGAATATGGCTCTGACTGAGCAGATAGTAGGGTGAATATGGCTCTGACTGAGCAGATAGTAGGGTGAATATGGCTCTGAGCAGATAGTAGGGGTGAATATGGCTCTGAGCAGGTAGTAGGGTGAATATGGCTCTGACTGAGCAGATAGTAGGGTGAATATGGCTCTGAGAAGATAGTAGGGTGAATATGGCTCTGACTGAGCAGATAGTAGGGTGAATATGGCTCTGAGCAGATAGTAGAGTGAATATGGCTCTGAGCAGATAGTAGGGTGAATATGGCTCTGAGCAGAGAGTAGGGTGAATATGGCTCTGAGCAGGTAGTAGGGTGAATATGGCTCTGAGCAGATAGTAGGGTGAATATGGCTCTGACTGAGCAGATAGTAGGGTGAATATGGCTCTGAGCAGATAGTAGGGTGAATATGGCTCTGAGCAGATAGTAGGGTGAATATGGCTCTGACTGAGCAGATAGTAGGGTGAATATGGCTCTGAGCAGATAGTAGGGTGAATATGGCTCTGAGCAGATAGTAGGGTGAATATGGCTCTGAGCAGATAGTAGGGGTGAATATGGCTCTGAGCAGATAGTAGAGTGAATATGGCTCTGAGCAGATAGTAGGGTGAATATGGCTCTGAGCAGGTAGTAGGGTGAATATGGCTCTAACTGAGCAGATAGTAGGGTGAATATGGCTCTGAGCAGGTAGTAGGGTGAATATGGCTCTAACTGAGCAGATAGTAGGGTGAATATGGCTCTGAGCAGATAGTAGGGGTGAATATGGCTCTGACTGAGCAGATAGTAGGGTGAATATGGCTCTGACTGAGCAGATAGTAGGGTGAATATGGCTCTGAGCAGATAGTAGGGGTGAATATGGCTCTGAGCAGGTAGTAGGGTGAATATGGCTCTGACTGAGCAGATAGTAGGGTGAATATGGCTCTGAGAAGATAGTAGGGTGAATATGGCTCTCTGAGCTGATGGCTCTGAGATAGTAGGGGTGAATATGGCTCTGACTGAGCAGATAGTAGGGTGAATATGGCTCTGACTGAGCAGATAGTAGGGTGAATATGGCTCTGAGCAGATAGTAGGGGTGAATATGGCTCTGAGCAGGTAGTAGGGTGAATATGGCTCTGACTGAGCAGATAGTAGGGTGAATATGGCTCTGAGCAGTTAGTAGGGTGAATATGGCTCTGACTGAGCAGATAGTAGGGTGAATATGGCTCTGACTGAGCAGATAGTAGGGTGAATATGGCTCTGACTGAGCAGATAGTAGGGTGAATATGGCTCTGACTGAGCAGATAGTAGGGTGAATATGGCTCTGACTGAGCAGATAGTAGGGTGAATATGGCTCTGAGCAGATAGTAGGGTGAATATGGCTCTGAGCAGATAGTAGGGTGAATATGGCTCTGAGCAGATAGTAGGGTGAATATGGCTCTGACTGAGCAGAGACGCTGAGCAATGACTCTGTGGAGAAAACCTTGAACGCTCCTTAGCAACCACCACATCCCATAATGCTGTTTGATTTGGTCCCTTTGACTAAAAGACTTGACAGTAACGTTAAAGCCAGTGGCACTCAGGTTGCACTTGGTGCCCCTTGTGACGAGGACACTCTGGTATGGAGGCGTTCTGTGCACACTGTAGGTGGAGGCTCTATTGGGACTCTTGTTCTGCTAAATTACTAATTAAATGTTGTATTCAACATTTTAATAGGGTTGTGTGTGCGTGTGTCTGTGTGTCTGTGTGTACACACCGGAGCCAGAGGTGGTGAGGTCGTAGATGAGGTCTCTGAGCGTGCGCGCGTGTGTGTGTGTGTGCGTGTGTGTGCACTCACTGGAGCCGGAGGTGGTGAGGTCGTAGATGAGGTCTCTGAGCTTGCGCGTGTGTGCGTGTGCGTGTGCGTGTGCGTGTGCGTGTGTGTGTGTGTACTCACCGGAGCCGGAGCCGGAGGTAGTGAGGTCGTAAATGAGGTCTTTGAGCGAGGCCCCGTCCTGGAGGAAGGGGTGGTGATGATGATGGTGGTGATGAAGGTGGCCGAGCGCGGGGTCTTCCTCGTTGGGGACCCTCTGGTGGAGCAGGGCCCTGCTATGACACACGTACACCACCAGGAGGAGCAGCAGACACAGCACACACACCGGCCCTGCTATGACCGAGGCCAGAGCCACAGGGCTGAGGGAGGTGGTGGACTCCGTGGGGACTACAGGGGGGGGGGGGGGGGACACAAGTTATGCCGGCAGACTTCTTCAGGAATGTGTGTGTGTTACTTGCGTAGTAGAGTGTGTGTATACTATAGTATTGTGTGTGTGTATACTACAGTGTGTGTGTGTGTGTGTTACCTGGGTAGTAGGGAGTGTGTGTATACTATAGTGTGGTGTGTGTGCTACCTGGGTAGTTTGGAGTGTGTGTATACTATAGTATGGTGTGTGTGGTGTGTGTGTGTGTGTGCTCATTACCTGCGTAGTAGAGTGTGTGTGCCTGCAATAGTATGTGTGTGTATACTACAGCGTGTGTGTGTGTGTTACCTGGGTAGTAGAGAGAGTGTGTATATTATAGTCTGAGTGGAGTGTGTGTGTATACTACAGCGTGTGTGTGTGTGTGTGTGTGTGTGTGTGTGTTACCTGGGTAGCTGTTGAGGTCAGGATCCTTGTTGCACATGTCTGTGTTACAGCAAACAGGAACCAGTCCAATGTCCTCCTTCTTCGATGGTGCACACACAAAGGGTCGGTCCCTAGGGATAAGCTCCTCCTCCTTCAGGCACATGGCCCCCTGGGATACCCGGACTCCTCCAGAGCGGACCAATGAGACGAAGCACAGCCCGTCCGTGTGACACGTACTGTTGGAACACGACTGGCAGTGGCATTGGAGACCTGCAGAGAGGCACAGGGGGGAAGGCTTTTAGTGACGGACCGGAGAGGAGAAAGGCACAGGTGGGAAGGCTTATAGTGACGGACCGGAGAAGAGAGGCACGGGGGGGAAGGGTTTTAGTGACGGACCGGAGAGGATAAGTGCACAGGGGGGGAAGGGTTTTAGTGACGGACCGCAGGGGAGGGAGGCACAGGGGGGAAGGGTTTTAGTGACGGACTGAAGAGGAGAGAGGCACAGGGGGGGAGGGTTTTAGTGACGGACAACATTGACTGGTTCATTTATACAGTAACAGTCAGACAGTCAGTCCACCAGACAGACAGTCAGTCCACCAGACAGACAGTCAGTCCCCCAGACAGACAGTCCACCAGACAGACAGACAGTCCACCAGACAGACAGTCAGTCCACCAGACAGACAGACAGTCCACCAGACAGACAGACAGTCCACCAGACAGACAGACAGTCCACCAGACAGACAGTAACAGTCCACCAGACAGTAACAGTCCACCAGACAGACAGACAGTCCACCAGACAGACAGACAGTCCACCAGACAGACAGTCCACCAGACAGACAGTAACAGTCCACCAGACAGACAGTAACAGTCCACCAGACAGACAGTAACAGTCCACCAGACAGACAGTAACAGTCCACCAGACAGTAACAGTCCACCAGACAGACAGACAGTCCACCAGACAGACAGACAGTCCACCAGACAGACAGTAACAGTCCACCAGACAGACAGACAGTCCACCAGACAGACAGTCAGTCCACCAGACAGACAGTCCACCAGACAGACAGACAGTCCACCAGACAGACAGTAACAGTCCACCAGACAGTAACAGTCCACCAGACAGACAGACAGTCCACCAGACAGACAGACAGTCCACCAGACAGACAGTAACAGTCCACCAGACAGACAGACAGTCCACCAGACAGACAGTAACAGTCCACCAGACAGTAACAGTCCACCAGACAGACAGTCCACCAGACAGACAGACAG
>JAPMUY010001198.1:87500-97500 GCA_026901105.3 Galaxias olidus
ACAGGAGAGAGAGAGAATGAATAGTAGTAGAAGTAACAACCACTTACCAGTGGGACAGGGACAAGACCCACGGTAGGAACTTAGGGTTAAGTGCCTTGCTCAAGGGCACACTAGTGGTGGTGTTCCCCTTTGGGATTCAAACTCATGACCTTTCAGTTACCATGTAGCAATCCTACCCACTAGGCCACTATTATCCACGTCTAAACTGTCAATACAGATTTCATATTGCAATAGCTGGAGTATTCCTATACTAACTACTAATGTCCAGACTGTCAATCCAGATTTAATACGACAATAGTTACTGTACTGTCAGTTAAAGCTCAGCCTACCAATGCCTACACAGCCTAGTACGAGAAAGACTACCGCTGTAACCAGGTTACCACACAGGATTATTCTGGGATGGATATGATGACTGGTTCGACAGTACTCTCCTTCCCTAGATGAAATCCATTAAAACAGGGCCCTGTGTGCACGGGCTCAACTTCTGTTCTGTTGTATGCATGGGCCAACACACACACACACACACACACACACACACACACACACAGGCAGCCGATTGAGACACATGCTGACAATCCTTATGCTATCAGGTCATAGGAAGCACTTCATGACATTACTTTCTCAGCATGCAGACCTCAAACACAGCCCTGCACCGCCAGCTGCACCACACACACACACACACACACACACACACACACACACCCTTTGTTTGGCTTTTCCCATTGATCAGCTGTTCCTGCTCCTGCCCCCTCACACTCTGTCTCTGCCTCACTGACAGCTCACACATCGTGTGTGTGTGTGTGTGTGTATGTGTGTGTGTGGGCGTGTCTATAGTAATTTCCATAGGTCACAATCTGGCTCTGCTGCTTCATGGGGGTCTAGGGTTTTACTCCATTGTCTACCACACCAGATGCGGTGTGTGTGTGAGTGTGAAAGAGAGATGGGGGATGCCTAGTCACAGCAGATGTCCAGTGTAACCTTTGCACTCTTGACCTTTGGTGCTTTTTAATTTTTGTGTGTGTGTCCAGGTGTACTGGATTACTGTTAGGTACTGGAGCACTGTTAGGTACTAGATCAGAGGTTCTCAACCTGGGGGTCGCAAAATCATTTCAGGGGGTCGCAAGAGAGTTGTGTGAAATAAAAAAAAACACAAAAAATATATATGTTACATTCTACTCTATTTTATTGAGTGTGTGACAGAGGTTCTGTTAGCCAACCATAGCCGGCTTTTCAAAAGCCGATAAATAAAAAAGTCACCGGACATAGAAAAAAAACCTGTTGCAAAATCATCAATTTTAAAATAGCAAAGATGTCTTTATTTATTCCTGTTTCCAGTGTGAAAGGGGATTCTCTATTAAAACAGACTGCAGCCAGATCACAGCTTCTGGAGGGCAGAGTAACGAGGCTGATTTTGGACAGCTTTGATTATCAAAAGGCAGCGGACTGCTCACTTCCAGCATGTAGAGGCCGGGATTCAAGTGATTTCAAATTAAAACATTTTGTGTCCCAAACCAACATTTGAAATATTTCAAATAAAAAGTATATCTAGACTTTTGTGTGACTCAGCGCTAACGGGCACTGTCTTGTCTTCCTTCCTTCCTCTCTTTCACTCACACACTCACACACTCACACACATAAAGTGCTTTTAAAGAAATATTTCTTTGGTGGCTAGAAACATTGGGGGTTACAGCCCCTAATGAATGACCTGTTTAGCGACGCGCCGGCACCACTGAACGCACTCAACGCAGTGAATAACAACGGCCGGTTAATTTATCAGAAGTGGTCAACTTGAAGGTAGCCGGTCCCGGTGTCTGACGGCAAATTTTCCTAACGGAAACACTGGTGTGTGAGTCAAAGTGCGCCTGCAATTGAGTTTAGAACAAACACACAAACAAAATTATTTTGGCGCACTGCGGCACAATTGCTTGTGGCTGACTACTATCACATGGAACAACTATGGAGAGATGGCTTATAAGGGTTAGCAGAGCTGCCAACTCTCACGCATTGAGAGTCACGCAAATGACCCTCTTCACGCTCTCACTCCACACCGTATAGCATATTTCTCACGCATTCACACGTTTGCTTTTTTTTGGGGGGGGGGTCGCGAACAGCAACCTCATTGTTCTGGGGGGTCGCGACTCAAAAAGGTTGAGAACCACTGTACTGGATCACCGTTAGGTACTGGATCACTGTTAGGTACTGGATCACCGTTAGATACTGGATCACCGTTAGGTACTGGATCACCGTTAGGTACTGGATCACCACGTTCAGGTACTGGATCTGGATCACCGTTACTGGGATCTGGATCACTGGATCGTTAGGTACTGGATCACCGTTAGGATCTGGATCACCGTTAGGTACTGGATCACCGTTAGATACTGGATCTGGATCACCGTTAGGTACTGGATTACCGTTAGGTACTGGATCTGGATCACCGTTAGGATCTGGATCACCGTTAGGTACTGGATCACCGTTAGGATCTGGATCACCGTTAGGATCTGGATCACCGTTAGGTACTGGATTATTGTTAGGTACTGTAGTTGATAAGAAAGAGAACGGAAGAAATAGAGAACAAGGAGAGAGGGTGAAAGAGAGAATATGCAGAGTAGAAGAAAAAGAGGAGATGGAGAGAGGGAGGAGATGGAGAGAGGGAGGAGATGGAGAGAGGGAGGAGATGGAGAGAGAGTAAAAGAGAAGAGACAGAGCGACAGAAACAGAGATAGAAGTTACTTAGACAGAAACACCTGAATAAACACTGAAACCTAACAGTCTGAGAAGAGAGTGTCAGCCAGCCAAACAGTCAACCAGACAGTCTGAGAAGAGAGTGTCAGCCAGACAAACAAACAGTCAACCAGACAGTCTGAGAAGAGACAGTCTGTCAGCCAGCCAGACAAACAGTCAACCAGACAGTCTGAGAAGAGACAGTCTGTCAGCCAGCCAGACAAACAGTCAACCAGACAGTCTGAGAAGAGACAGTCTGTCAGCCAGCCCGACAAACAGTCAACCAGACAGACTGAGAAGAGACAGTCTGTCAGCCAGCCAGACAAACAGTCAACCAGACAGACTGAGAAGAGAGTGTCAGCCAGACAAACAGTCAACCAGACAGTCTGAGAAGAGAGTGTCAGCCAGACAAACAGTCAACCAGACAGTCTGAGAAGAGACAGTCTGTCAGCCAGCCAGACAAACAGTCAACCAGACAGACTGAGAAGAGAGTGTCAGCCAGACAAACAGTCAACCAGACAGTCTGAGAAGAGAGTGTGTCAGCCAGCCAGACAAACAGTCAAACCTAACAGTCAGGCAGTCATAAACAGTCAACCAGACAGTCAGGCAGCCGTGAACAGTTAGCCAGCCAGACAGTCATAAACAGTCAGCCAGACAGTCAGGCACTCACAAACAGGCAGTCAGGCATAAACAGTCAGCCAGACATAAACAGTCAGCCAGACAGTCAGGCAGTCACAAACAGGCAGTCAGGCATAAACAGTCAGCCAGACATAAACAGTCAACCAGACAGGCAGCCATAAACAGTCAGTGAAACAGTGCGTGTGTGTGTGTGTGTGTGTGTGTGTGTGTGTGTGTGTGTGTGTGTGTGTGTGTGTGTGTGTGTGTGTGTGTGTGTGTGTGTGTGTGTATGGATGCTGAGTTGGAACTGCTAGTTCAAAAAGTCAGAGATGGTCATTCAGACAGTCCAAGAGAATTCTACTTCTCAGAATGAATCCCAAGTCAGACAGACAGTCAGACGTACACAGACAGGACTGTCAGACAGTCTGCGTCACGTCTATGAAAAAGTCTGAAACTTCTGTGGAATAGATAGGACCCACCAGCTAAAACAATGACTTTGTGTGTGTGTCTGGATAACTAAGGACTTTTCCACAAGAAATACAGTTTGAAGTTCCTTCACCTCACAGCCAGACATTGAGTCACACCCGTGTGTGTGAGTGTGTTTAGGAACATCGCCCTCCAAACATTCCTGCTGTTCTAAACACTGCATGTCTAAATATGGTCCCCTCAAAGCAGCTAATCAGTGTGGGGGTTAAGTATCATCTGTGAACAGGAAGATACTGTTCCTATCAAGCTAATCCCTCTCCATGTATTTTACAGCCACTTCTCCTATGGAATGGGACTTGCTTGATAGATATCATAAAGTAGTATAGTATATATATATATATATATATATATATATATATATATATATATATATATATATATATAATGCCCATGTCTTTTGTCGTATAATGTGGTGGCTGTCCTGAGAAGTTTCCTTGAGATTCAATTAAAAATGATTTTTCACTCATTCTTCCTTTTTTTTCTATAAGCTAGCGGAGATGTACTTTACAACGCTCTAATCATTAGTTAGAAACATCATCAGGTTATATGCATGCAGCTCCACGCATGGATGATCAGAGACCACAGTGACTGTCTGAAGCATTTAGGCCTCTATATTTAAATAGACACACACACACACACACACACACACACACACACACACACACACACACACACACACACACACACACACACACACACACACACACACACACACACACACACACACACACACACAGAGCGAGAAAACAGAAACAATGCATGCTACTCAACGACAGATGTGTCTCTCTCGGTCAAAATGTTTCTCTTATGCCTCTCTTTTCATTATCACTCGTTTTTAACTGACCTCGATGATCTTTGAAAATCGCGAGTAAGCACACACGCGCGTTATTGATCCTGCTAATATCAGAGAGTGAGATTGTCAACGTGGTAATGAGATGCTGCTGCCTTGAAAACAATAAAAGCCCCCGAGACCAGACCAGTAAAATACTCACTTAGAATTACGCCATTTAGCATGACTGTATAGCTTAGTCTTTGCAAACGAATTCCTATTCTGAAAAAGGGCAAGGGTTCTTGTTTGATCAATTGACTTCATTCAATTCGCCTGTGCCAACATTGTATTGACTTTAAAACAAGCTTCAGCCAACGGGCATTGACCTCACTTAAAAACATCAACGCGAAGGTTTCAACTTCATCTGACGTGTTTGTAGCGATATACTACAGCTGGATGGATGTCGCTGCTGTTCAGCACACTATATTTTAATTAGTATACAGATAAGTTGTAAGAGGAATGTGCAACGCTAACAATGGTGGTTAAGATTTTTAGATATCCACTGCTAGACTGCTATATTGGTTTGAATTAAACGCAAGCGATAATACAATGTGCTGTTATGGAAGAGGAAATAAACATCGAAAATGAGACTGCCGTTGTACGTTGCCCGATTATTAACAAATATATTTATCACAACAAAACTGTTGTCAACACTGTCTCCAACGCTAGCTCTGGACAGAGCCTGGCACGAGAAGCATTGCCAAGCTCCCTTTCTTTCTTCCGTTTTCTGTTCTTCCCAAGTTGTATTTTCTCTCTATCCATCCGCTACGTCCGAGCTGTGCACGGGACGATTTGTTTTCCCCTCCCTCATTCTCTTTACCCAAAAGCCATGTCAAACTGCCCCCAACCCACCTCAAACAATAAACATTCCTGACAACCCCGTTTGCCCTGACCAGCGCCATCTTTGGAAACACTATTCCTGAAAACAGTAAGGTAACTGTGTCAATGTAAGTTGGCAAACCGTGACACTGAAGCCAGTAAGAGTAAAAGGCGACGACGTGGAAACTTACCGTTAGAAACGCGAATTTCCGTTCCGATTAGAAGTACAAGGCACATCAAACTACATCGTGCAAGGTCCATCATCGTTAGAAATGACTCCAATCTCTGGTCAATCCGTAAATTTTCCCACTCTCAACTTCTGGACCAAAGAGCCCTAAGAGAAGCGAAGAGCTGATTGGTCAAGGACGTGAAAACACTCCGCCTACATGAAACACCCCTGCCAGTTAATGTTTCATTTGTGTGTGCGTGTGCAAGCGAGAGTGTTTATAGTGCGCGTGTGGAAATGTGTGTGTTTGTGTTGCTTTCTTGCCTGTCACTTACTCTCAATCGACCCACAGTTTCGATTCGTTTACTAATATCATTTGCAACAAACAGTGGACTAACTTTGCTGTCGCTAAATCGCTCACACGGGCATAGCAAAACTAATATCACTGCTTCTAATCGGACCAATTTTACTCAATGAAGGGACTAACTATACCGCCTTCTTCTGGCAAGAAGTGAAACGTACGGAATGGGAGTGGGTCCTCTGTTCCAGAGAGTAGCATCGAACTCAATCGCTCCAGTGGGAATATCCGAATGGGAATTCTAGAGTAGGCTACGCTCCTTCATGAAGCTCTGCTCTAGCTAAACAAAAGCGGAACCTTTACCATTTTGGCAACTTCGCAAACCTGCTTTTAGGGACCAAAGGGGTCACCTGCAATCATCTCATAGGTCTAGCCTAGAACATAATTGTATATGTATATCAAAATATGTATAGGCCTAATGAAAACGGATTCGTTTTCATTTTACATATTTTGATATACATATACAATTATGTTCCAGGCTAGACCTGAGATGATTACAGGTGACCCCTTTGGTCCCTAAAAGCAGGTTTGCGAGTTGACATAATGGGTAAAGGTTCCGCTTTTGTTATACATAAATATATATATATGTATATATATATATATTTCAATCTTTATGAAATTTTCTGATTTAACATTTTAATAAATTAATAGAAACTACACAAAGTCTTCGCTCTCTTCCAAAAAAAGTGAAATAAACAGAAAAGATTAAAAAACAAAGACATGTTTATTCACTGAGCACAAGTCAACGAGTTCAGACAAACAAACATGTTATCACAATCAGCATATCACTTTGTTCAATCGAAAAATACCCAACTGAAGGAAAACTATCTTCTGCGAGGCTAAACAAAAATAAAAAATTAAACAATTCCAATTCAAATAGGGTCTAGCATTGTCTGACATCGACACGATTACTTCTCTAGGTTTTAATCATAACATTGTGAAATAAATCCTCAGTAAGTCAGTCAATTTGAATCATTATAAAGAACACTACAAGACAGAAATATAACACAAAATGCATCGATTTAATTACTTTTTTTAAACTTTACCTACTGTATGTGTGTTTAGATTTGTGATTATGTGCTATTATTGTATAAATATAACTAAAACATAGATTTCAATATAAATTCTAACATTATAAAGACAACGGTTTAGTTGCTAGCAACACAACCCTAACGTGACAAAAAGCTTGGCTACGGTTATTAGAGAGACCAAAAACAGTGTTCTAATTCCCAGATTTATTCTTCAGGGTTGGTGTCCGTACCTCTCATTTTATGATTAGGCCGTTGTGCCTCATAAACCTTTACAATACCGCCATCTAGCGGCGCATAGGTGGCAGTACATTTTTTCATGTTTCATAGCAATCCTGGATCAATTCAAACCGCCTAAAATACTATAGATGTGTTGAATTTTAATTAACCTCCTTTTAGCCTGGAGAAAGCCTACACTACAGGTGCTTCCAATAGTGCTCTCAGGCAAATAATAAATGAACCTATACGGCGACAGGTTGAATAGTGCAGTTTATGCAGCTTTGAAAAAAACCACACGAATAAAGTAAACCCATCAGCATAATCACATGGAAATAATTTGAGTAGTACAACCGCAAAATGTCCACCGTCATACGTTAGCTCAGCAAGCTAAATAACAAACGCACAGATGATCCCAAATGATGGTTCCTGCCATTGCAGCGCGCATCAAACCACTTTCACTACAAATATATTTTGATACTGTACTTCCACCCTCACAAAGAACTGCTTAGTTTACGTGTGACAATAACTTCTGCAGTGTAGACATAGGATGATAATATTTCTTTTTTCATATTATCGAGGATAGCAAAATTAATAACGGCTTATTGTTATTAGGAGAACTTATGCAGATCTCGAGAGGAGGAAATTGATTAGAGGCAATAGAAAATCATGTCAAATATGAGGAACATCATAATATGTAATACATGTTCACGACAACAAAGGGGTTGGTTGAAGAATGTACAAACTTCCTGGAGATTGGCTTGTCAACCTGTGACCTGTTCTTTGGTTTTTAATTGGTCAGTTGAAAAGGTGTAATATCTAGGAATGCTGTGATTGTTTAGTATGGTCCAATGACATGTGATAGTTGTAACAGCAGTAAAAGTGACAGTGAAAACTATTATTATTATTTTTTTTACTGTGATCCGGCTCAGATCCAGTTTCAAATAAACTCTGTGTCTAATCTACTTTGTGACTTCAGTAATCAACAATAATTTCAATTGACTTCCTAAATCTATCAAATGAACGTCCTAAATCTTGCTTACTATTTGAACGGAATATCAAAGTGTATGTGTGAGTCTTCCAGTCTCCATGTGTGTGTCGAGCTGTACGTGTGTGTGTATGTGTGTGTGTGTGTGTGTGTGTGTGTGTGTGTGTGTGTGTGCATCCATCTGTATCTTAGTGTTTCCATTAGTGTGTTTGTGTGTGTGTGTGTGTGTGTGTGTGTGTGTGTGTGTGTGTGTGTGCCTCAGCTCCTCCTGTGTGTTAGGGTTAGGGTGTGTGTGTGTGTGTGTGTGTGTGTGTGTGTGTGTGTGTGTGTGCCCCTCAGCTTCTCCTGTGTGTTAGGGTGTGTGTGTGTGTGTGTGTGTGTGTGTGTGTATGTGTGTGTTTGAGTGCCCCTCAGCTCCTCTTGTGTGTTAGGGTGTGTGTGTGTGTGTGTGTGTGTGTGTGTGTGTGATCCCCTCAGCTCCTCCTGTGTGTTAGGGTTATGGTGTGTGTGTGTGTGTGTGTGTGTGTGTGTGTGTGTGTGTGTGTGTGTGTGTGTGTGTGTGTGTGTGTGTGTGCCCCTCAGCTCCTCTTGTGTGTTAGGGTGTGTGTGTGTGTGTGTGTGTGTGTGTGTGTGATCCCCTCAGCTCCTCCTGTGTGTTAGGGTTATGGTGTGTGTGTGTGTGTGTGTGTGTGTGTGTGTGTGTGATCCCCTCAGCTCCTCCTGTGTGTTAGGGTGTGTGTGTGTGTGTGTGTGTGTGTCCCTCAGCTCTTCCTGTGGTGCTCTACGTATGTGTTCTCAATGCACAGGACGATGTAGAGGTTGGAGCAGGAGCGTGTGTGCTGGCCCAGCAGTCGGCCGGTCTGCAGCAGGGAGGCCTGTCCTGTCACCGCCATGTCCCCCGCGCGCCACGCCTCGCAGTAGTTACTGGTCATCCTGATGCCCACCGTGGACGAGCCGTGCCACACCAGCTTCTGGGGCCTGCAGGGAGCGAGAAACAAACGCACCCCGCTGTGTCAGCTCCTGGCTCTCAGAATGAGGAGGCTCCCGAGCCTCGTGTCTCATGGATTCTCTTCATGATGACTAGCGTCTTCCAGTGTGAGGGTCTCAGTGATGGGAAATAGATCCCCCCACCTTCAACCTCTTACTATTCCTCACACACACACACACACACACACACACACACACACACACACACACACACACACACACACACACACACACACACACACACACACACACACACACACACACACACACACACACACACACACACACACACACACACACACACACACACACACACACACACACACACACACTGAGGCTCACCATGCAGGGTGGGTGACGACATTGCGTCCATCGAAGGAGTAGATGTGCGTGGCTGGGTTGAACACGCCCCCGTTACCAGAGAAGATTGACATCCAGTTGGAGTACAGCACCTCCCCCTGGAGACACACACACACACACACACACACACACACACACACACACACACACACACACACACACACACACACACACACACACACACACACACACACACACACACACACACACACACACACACACACACACACACACACACACACACACACACACACTTTAACAGGATATACTGATATATGTTGTTAGGATACTTCTACACTCATTGATTTCATGTGTCTGCTAGCGTGTATGTGAGCGTGTGTGTGTGTGTGTTAGCATATGTGAGCGTGTATGTGAGCGTGTATGTGAGCGTGTGTGTGTGTGTTAGCATGTGAGCGTGTACGTG
>JAPMUY010001198.1:100000-107500 GCA_026901105.3 Galaxias olidus
GTGTGGGAGGGTGGCAGTTGGGGGGCTGAGGAGTTGTGTGTGTGTGTGTGTGTGGGGGGGTAGAAGGCGGGCCTAGGGGCTGCATGAGATGGTGATATGTGACTCCTTCCAAAATTAGTCGAATGCTGCAGTTTCAATATTTTTCTATAAACCTTTGTTGACGTCAAAATGCTACATTGTTGTTTTTGTTGTTGTTGTTATTGTTGTTGTTGTTGTTGTCTCACCAGGTTGGCGTAACCAGGGGAACCAGGTGCACCAGCGGGACCTGGAGGGCCTGGGAGACTGACAGCTGGAGAAACACACACACAGAGAAGATTTAACTAGAAGGTAACTATTGTTTCACTAATGGACACTCAGTATTCATCATCAGTCTTCTGAAGTCCTCTCACACAGAGACACACGACTCCTACCTGCTCCGTGGGGGGAAGGCGGGCCGGGGGGTCCGGGGGGGCCGGCAGGGCCCCTAGCACCTGGTTTTCCTGACCCAGGTGCCCCCGGCTGACCAGGGGGTCCAGCTGGACCAGCAGGCCCAACAATGGACTCTCCCTTAGGGCCCTGTTTGGAGAGGAGGGGAGGAGAGGAGAGGAGAGGAGAGGAGGGGAGAGAAGAGGAGAGGAGGAGAGGAGAGAGGAGGGGAGGAGAGGAGAGGAGAGGAGAAAAGGGGGTAAAAAATGTAAAACACACCTCACAGGCAGCTCTACTTTATGACCTTACCAACCTCCACCACAAATGTGAGACCAGAGGTCAAAGTTGAAAGGTATGGGTTAGGAACAACTGAAGGGGAAGCAGCGCTCTCTGAATCACAACCCTTTGGAGTCACAGTGTGTTTCCTGTATTTCAGATGACAGACACACGCACCACACACCAGCTAACAACACAAACAGCACCACACGGAGAGAGACAGTGGTGGTAACCATGGAAACTCACCACCAATCCAGACCTTCCAGGAAGTCCCATGTCGCCCTTGTCCCCTTTCTGTCCCGAGTAGCCCTCCTCTCCTTTAGCCCCCTGGCAAGGACAACAAGACACCAAGAACAACAACCATGGATATAATAAACAAGTATATTCAGTGTGGCCTGGACATTTTAAAACCCAAACATAACTGGAAACAGAACGTATGAAGAGAGAGGGAGAACTTGCCATGAATCCTGGCAACAGCGGTTCTGAAAAGGACCAAAAAAAAAAGGTTGATTTTGTGTTACACTATGTCTGGTATGAATGCATTAGTTCATATTCTGTATGTTTTTTGTAATCTTCCTGTAGTCATAGTTTGGGAGTTGTGTGGTTTGGAGCACATTCGATTTGAAAGCTAAATGAGACAGCCAGACAGGTGCAGGTTTACTATGATACAAGAAAATAAACTAAACACGTATAAAATATAAACGTACTGTACTGAATGTTAGGAACGCAGTAAAAGTAGCTTATGAAAGGTTTTCAGCAAACTTAATTAATAAGAGTTTTCCCAGTACTTTCCCACATAACTGAGATCCGAAAGCCAGCTAAAATCATTTTGTTTCCTCTGCGTGTCAGCTGGAACCACTTTAATCTCAGAGAGGGAGATATGTATTTAAATAGACTAATATATCCCAGTTCTTATATGGATGTTTCTGTGGTCGGCTGAACAAGGTGCGTTGCCACGGTACCTGTGGTACCAGGTGTGTTGCTATGGTACCTGCTGTGCCCGGTTGGCCAGGTAACCCTTGTTCTCCTTTGTCTCCTTTATCACCCAGACGACCCCCTCCTCGCCTGGGGCCAGAGCCATCCTTCACACAGAGTCAATACAGTAACACACAGAGTCAATACAGTAACACACAGTAACACACAGAGTCTGTACAGACACACAGTAACACACAGAGTCAGTACAGTAACACACAGTAACACACAGAGTCAATACAGTAACACACAGTCAATACAGAGTCAATACAGTAACACACAGTCAATACAGTAACACACAAAGTCAATACACTAACACACAGAGTAAATACACAGTCAACATACAGTCAACACAGGTTCCAAAGAGTCCACAATATACTAATCACACCAACACAAGTTACACGTAGCAAACCAGCCTAAAAATGCATTTACAGCGTTCATTTCCCTGTAATAACAAAAAGCATCAAATACACCCCCGTCATTGGCAAAACAAAGCAGCATTTTAAGACTTGTTAAACACACACAGGACACATAGCAGCCTCCACTATGCACCCTGATGTAGAGGTCAGAGTTGAGAGGTGAGGGGTCAACCCCAGGTTTTATAGTTAGGTTACATTGAAACAACAACAGCCTCCACCATGCACCCTGATATAGAGGTCAGAGTTGAGAGGTGAGGGGTCAACCCCAGGGTTTATAGTTAGGGTACACAGAAACAACAGCAGCCTCCACCATGCTTCCTGGGCTAGAGGTCAGAGTTGAGGGGTGAGGGGTCAACCCCAGGGTTTATAGTTAGGGTACACTGAAACAACAGCAGCCTCCAACATGCTTCCTGGGCTAGAGGTCAGAGTTGAGGGGTGAGGGCTCAACCCCAGGGTTTATAGTTAGGGTACATTCAAACAACAGCAGCCTCCACCATGCTTCCTGGGCTAGACGTCAGAGTTGAGGGGTGAGGGGTCAACCCCAGGGTTTATAGTTAGGATACACTGAAAGAACAGCAGCCTCCACCATGCCTGTGAGCCCAGAGGTCAAAGTTGAAAGGTATTAACCACCACCTTTTGGAACGAGGAGACGATAAGATCAATAAAACATGTTGATCCATTTCCTGGACTTACAAGACAGCTGGAAAAAAAACAGGAAGCCAGGCAACACTTTTGACTGTATGATCATATGGCCTTATATGGTTATACTGTCAACTAGGAAGTAGCTCTGCTCTGGCCTGCACCTAAAGCAGTTTAACCCAGGATGTAGAACGCAGACCTGCTCCGCAAATATGTTGAAGTTTATGCTTAAGTTTGTGCGTTAATTTTTCATCAACCCACCCCAGAAAGACTTAGGGAATGCTTTGGGTTTCAGTAGATTCACTGAGAGACTTAGGGAATGCTTTGGGTTTCAGTAGATTCACTGAGAGACTTAGGGAATGCTTTGGGTTTCAGTAGATTCACTGAGAGACTTAGGGAATGCTTTGGGTTTCAAAGTTCTAAAGCAGTAGGAGTCTCATCATTTGGTCTGAGACCAGGGCAGAGTTAGAGCCTTTGAAAAAAAAAATTACATTTCCAAAACAAACAGTGAGTGAGAGAGAGAGCGAGACGGAGAGACAGGGAGGCTGCTGATTGGAGGAGAGCCGTGACCACGCCCAGGGTCGTGTGGACTGACAGACAGACTTACGATGATGTTTTTGCAGTGCGGTCTGGGTCGCACAGGGAACACTGTCTTTGAGATTCAGAGGGAAAACGCACCATTTTAATACACTGAAAAGACTGACCATACTGACTAAACACCATTATAATATAATAAACTGATAAGACTGACCATACTGACTAAACACCATTATAATACACTGCTAAGACTGACCATACTGACTAAACACCATTATAATATAATACACTGAAAAGACTGACCATTATAATACACTGAAAAGCCTGACCATACTGACTAAACACCATTATAAAACACTGAAAAGACTGACCATACTGACTAAACACCATTATAAAACACTGAAAAGACTGACCGTACTGACTAAACACCATTATAAAACACTGAAAAGACTGACCATACTGACTAAACACCATTATAAAACACTGAAAAGACTGACCGTACTGACTAAACACCATTAAAATATAAAAAACTGATGAGACTGACCATACTGACTGAACACCATTATAATACACTGCTAAGACTGACCGTACTGACTAAAACCCATTATAATATAATACACTGCTAAGACTGACCGTACTGACTAAACACCATTATAAAACACTGAAAAGACTGACCATACTGACTAAACACCATTATAATATAAAAAACTGCTAAGACTGACCGTACTGACTAAACACCATTATAATATAATACACTGCTAAGACTGACCATACCGACTGAACACCATTATAATACACTGCTAAGACTGAACATACTGACTACACACACACATAATACACTGCACACACACACACACACACACACACACACACACACACACACACACACACACACACACACACACACTGACTACACACACACACACACACACACACACACACACACACACACACACAAAACACACACTATCAGCCTAGAAGGGGGAGTGACACAGCCTTTAGGGGGTTCATCATACAATTTTTATGGGGGCCAGAAAAGGGAAAACATTACTAAAACATTTAGGGAAAAACCCCACTTTTGAAGGTATTGTAAAACCTGTCCAGTACACCGTTCAGTGTTTGATACACAGAGAGAACACGGTTCTATCTCTGTGGTTTGAGAGCTATAGCAGTGAAACATAACAGCAGCGGAGACGTCATACTTACTCCATTCAAACCCAACACTTTGCCCGGAACTCCAGGTGGTCCCGGGGGGCCGTACTCTCCTTTCTGACCAGTTACACACACGCACGCACTGCACACACACACACACACACACACACACACACACACACACACACACACACACACACACACACACACACACACACACACACACACACACACACACACACACACACACACACAGACACACATACACACATACACACACACACACACACACACACACACACACACACACACACACACACAAACACACAGATACACAGACGCGAACACATAAGTACAATGGAATCACATTATTTAGTCAAAGAGATTTGTTTAAGGGCAGTTTAAAGTCTCCTGTATTTTCTATCACACTGTTTAGTTTTGATTGTTAGTATTATTTAGACAGGTCTTACCGGTAGGCCAATAGCCTCTCCAGTGTCTCCCTTTATTCCTGGCATCCCAGGTCGACCCTAAAAAAAACAACACAACATCACCTTCAGAAGGAATACCACTGTCTTCCTCCTATGGATATCAGTGTAATTTCCCCCTTGACCACTGGAGGGAGACAGAACGTCTAATGCTGAGGAGCAGAAAACACCCTTAAAGATCTATGGACCGGGCTGTAGGGCTTAAAGATCTCCTTTCTGACCAGTTGGTCCTATTGGGCCCTGAAACAAACACAAACACAACACACACACACACACACACACACACACACACACACACACACACACACACACACAGAAAAAAAAACACATAGTTGTTAACATGTATAATAATAATAATAATAATAATAATAATAATACACTTAATTTGAGGACGCCTTTCAAGACACTCAAGGTCACTATTATCTCAGTGTAATGGCGACTAGTAAATGTAGAAACAATCCTTAAAGAAATTAAGAATTGGGAAAATAATACTGGAAATTTAGTGGATTGCAAAGGGGCAGTTATTTTCCAGAACGTTCCCTCAGTTTAAACAAAGACGTTATTGTTTTTCTGAACAATGACGCTCAAATACAGCAACAAAGAGTTCACTATGAACAGATTAGGGGTGTAGGGCTTAAAGATCTAGGCCTAGGGGTGTAGGGTTCTGTAAACCCCAGATCTAGGGTTTAGGGGTGTAGGGCTTAAAGATCTAGGGTTGAGGGGTGTAAACACCAACTAACAATAAAAAGATCTAGGGTTGAGGGTTGTAGGGTTTAAAGATCTAGGGTGTAGGGTGTAGGGCTTAAAGATCTAGGGTTAGGGGTGTAGGCTTAAAGATCTAGGGTTTAGGGGTGTAGGGCTTAAAGATCTAGGGTTTAGGGCTGTAGGGCTTAAAGATCTAGGGTTTAGGGCTGTAGGGCTTAAAGATCTAGGGTTTAGGGGTGTAGGGCTTAAAGATCTAGGGTTTAGGGGTGTAGGGCTTAAAGATCTAGGGTTTAGGGGTGTAGGGCTTAAAGATCTAGGGTTTAGGGGTGTAGGGCTTAAAGATCTAGGGTTTAGGGGTGTAGGGCTTAAAGATCTAGGGTTTAGGGGTGTAGGGCTTAAAGATCTAGGGTTTAGGGGTGTAGGGTTTAAAGGTGTAGGATTTAGGGTGTACATTTTAGGGTGTAGGGTATACGGGTGTAGGGTATAGGGTTTTAAGGTGTAGGGTTTAGGGTGCAGGTTTTCGGAGTGTAGGGTAGGGATGTAGGGCATAGGGTTTAGGGTGTAGGGTATAGGGGTGTAGTGTTTAAAGGTGTAGGGTTTAGGGTGTAGGTTTTAGGGGTGTAGGTCAGGGGTGTAGGGTTTAGGGTGTAGGGTATAGGGTTTAGGGGTGTAAGGTTTAGGGTGTAGTCTGTAGGGTGTAGGGGTGAAGGGTATAGGGTTTGGGGTATAGGGTTTAGGAGTGTAGGGTTTTGGGTATAGGGGTGTAGGGTAGGGGTGTAGGGTATAGGGTGCAGAGTATAGAGATGTAAGGTTTAGGGGTGCAGAGTGCAAGGTGTAGGGTTTAGGTAATAGGGTAGTAGGGGTGTAGTCACCTTGATTCCTCTGGGCCCCTGAGGGCCTCTGAGTCCAGAGACCATGGATCCGTCAGCAGCAATGGTCACTCCAGGTTCCCCCTTGTCACCCTGGAGGAGACGACACACGCACATCATATACATTCATCTTTAATACAAACTAACTACATAACTCACTCACTAAAACTTTTCTCTTCTGTTGCTCTTGTAGTTTCCTTGATTGATAATACAGTAAGTTGGAATTTCAAAACAGCAAAGCTACACGTTGATGTAGTTTAATACAATGATATAGAAATAATATACTTGGTCATATCATTTGCATCGGTTTAGTTGATTTACGTTCCTGGAGAAAGGCCCAAATTGAAAAAGAAACTTAATTGTTAAGAGGAACATTTGTTTAAAGCAATCCTTAATGACCTAATTACAGAAGCATTTCTTTTGGAGCTGCATGACTGAAGGATGGAGAGCAGGGAGTGTTCCCTTACACACAGTCATCATCACAGTGGTGCTTACCTTCAGTCCATTTAGTCCCTGACCTCCAGCGGGACCTAGGTCTCCCTTTGGACCTCTGGGACCCTGAGGAGGGGAGGGGAGAGGAGAGGAGAGGAGAGGAGAGGAAAGGAGAGGAGAGGAGAGGAGAGGAGAGGAGAGGAGGGGAGAGGAGTGGAGAGGAGAGCAGTCTCACTCAGTTTACATGAAGAGACAGAGAATACACAACACACCCAAGCAAGTCATTTAGCTCAAAATTACTTTCTAACCAATACTGGTCCGGCTTAGTCAAACTCGTTGATGGCAGATGTGTATCTCAAAAGTAAACCTACCACTTGTCTTCCCATGAGAAGCAAATAGAAAAACAGAACCAGATCTATTAATTAGTTGGTAAGAGGTAAGATGAAAATAATAGCATCATGATCTTATAGTCTAATGTCTAAGTATATAATGTACATTGTAGCATCATAATCTTATAGGTAATGTTTAACTAGGATCATGTTCTTATAGTTAAGGTCTAACTAGTAGCAGCATGATCTTATAGTTTAAAGCCTGACTACAGTACATCCT
>JAPMUY010001198.1:110000-112500 GCA_026901105.3 Galaxias olidus
TGGCGCTCCGGGAGGTCCCTGTAGAAGACAGAGTCAGAGAAATACAGAACGACAACATACAAATGATGTACAGCATCTGTTTGGACACCCTGTTAAATTAAGGTTATTTTAACACACACACAAACACACAGCCTACATCTGAGTCTATGTACTAACCTGCAGTCCTCTCACTCCAGCACCAATCAGTAAGTCAGTCTTTCCTGAGCCCTCCAGGTCCTGAAGACAGAGAATAACACCATTACCATGAGTCTGAGATGGTACCAGAGAATAACACACCATTACCATGAGTCTGAGATGGTACCAGAGAATAACACACCATTACCATGAGTCTGAGATGGTACCAGAGAATAACACATCATTACCACACTGATTATGGAATGGTACCAGAGAATAACTCACTATTACCATGAGTCTGAGATGGTACCAGATAATAACACATCATTACAATGCTGATTCTGAGATGGAACAATAGAATAACACATCATTATCCTGCTGATTCTGAGATGGCACCAGGATGGCCCTGTCATATGTAGTATGTTCTAGATAGTCCATGTTCTAAATAGTTGTACAGGAGCACGTTCATTCAAGAATGTTACCAGGATAGTTCACTCTAGAACTTTACAGGAAGGATTCGACAAACACCTGCTCATTCTGGAATGTTACCAGGATAGTTCTACAAAAGCCTGCTCATTCTAGAATGTTACTAGAATAGGTATACAGCAGCACATTCATTATAGAACATTACCAGGCTGGTTCAACGTAGGCCACACCTCCTTCTAGAGTCTAGTCCTTCCCAGAGCGCTGCCCTACCTTTGACACGGTTCTACTCTGTCCACTCTCTGAGCATAGCCCTCATAGACACACAGACACAGAGCCCACCTCTCCACTACGTAGGCCATATTGTGTGAGGTGGTACCTCCATGAAGAAGGGTCCTCCTGGTGGTCCGGGGGGGCCTGGCAGCCCCTGTAGCCCAGGCAGACCAGTCTTCCCCTCGGGGCCTCTCGGCCCTGGGACCCCCTCTGGCCCTTGAGGACCACACTCTCCCTGAGGAGAGGAGGAGGACAGGTGGTTAGCATGGCACAGACTCTCTCTCTAGTAGATGGACAAAATGCTGTTGGTGACTTTGTGGCACTGTTAGAACACCAACACAAAGGACTCTGTTACAGTTTTTTTCAATTGCTAACAAGCATTGGTCAAAACTGAAGTCACATTGTCACAACTCTTCACACAGTCAGCAAAACAGAAGTCTATGTGGAACAAACTGTGAATCACTTTTCACTGCTTTCACACAAAATGCATGCAGTGACCACAGTCACCAAAATTCATGAACTCATTTCTCTTTCGGAGTCCACAAACTACAAAACACTATACTTTTGCAACACATTTTTCAGATGCTAACACACTTTGTTCAAAACAGTTCCAGTTTTTTTCAATTGCTAACAAGCATTGGTCAATACTGAAACTACTTTTTCAAAACTCTTCACACAGTCTGCATTACAAACATGCAATTCAGCTAAACAGTTCATCTCACCTCCAAACTCTTTCTCGCCAACAAAACACATCATACATGTCTCGAAATGAGCTCATTCATTCACAACACTGGCAACAAGTCTCACTCAGGAAGCAAACACTGTCACTCTTAGCACACTAAACTACAAAATACTATCAACAAAGAGCATTACATAAAAGACATTTTATCTTTAAAGTCTGAATGATTTTTTTTTCAGATAAATCTGTATTTTATTATAGAATACGATCTTTGCAATTTTATTGAGTGTACTAAATTATTGTATATTAAATCAAGAATGAATCAGCAATGCAGCAATTTGCTTCAGTTACGTTTATGTTTTCTATATCTTTGCATAGTGATTTACAGTACTTCGTGGATAACATATTCACTCCCTCTCTTCTGCATTTGGTCACATGTTTTCATCAACATCCCATCATGTGTCTTCTCTGGCAATGTCTTTTATGTAATGCTCTTTGTTTTTAGTATTTTCTAGTTCAGTGTGCTAAGAGTGACAGTGTTTGCTTCCTGAGTGAGACTTGTTGCCAGTATTGTGGATGAATGAGCTCATTTTGAGACATGTATGATGTGTTTTGTTGGTGAGAAAGAGTTTTGGAGGTGAGATGAACTGTTTAGCTCAGATGCATGTTTGTAATGCTGACTGTGTGAACAGTTTCGAAAAAGTAGTTTCAGTATTGACCAATGCTTGTTAGCAATTGAAAAAAACTGTAAACAATAATCATGCAAACAATCATTAAATAACGTTCAACATTTTAATATTTTTTTTTAAATCACAAACTCTCTTGTTGACTCAGTTTGACTGTCAATCAGTTTGACTATGAATCCATGTCTTAATGTAGAGGCTTTCCTCTCATGGTTGTCTGTTGAGGCTGAAGTAGCAGGGTGAGGCTTTCTGTGGTGGATGTGACTCACCTTGGGACCATGTGATCCAGGGAGTCCTCTGTCCCCCTACAGACACACACACACACACA
>JAPMUY010001198.1:115000-117500 GCA_026901105.3 Galaxias olidus
CCTTCCCTCCCTTCCTCCCTCCCTCCCTCCATCTATACATCCCCCCCCTCCATCCCTCCCTCCTTCCCTCCATCCATCCCCCCTCCCTCCATCCCTCCCTCCATCCCTCCATCCCTCCCTCCTTAAATTAATTTGCTCATCATCCCTTCCTTTCTTCCTTCCTGAAGGAACTCACCGGTAGTCCTGGTTTTCCATCCATGCCATCTCTGCCAGGGGCTCCGGGTGGAACAGTGTGCCCAGGGAGGAGGCCCTCTGCTGGGCTGTAGGACGGGCCGAGGCCTGCGGGGCCTGGAGCTCCGGGTGGTCCTGGGGGACCTGGAAGTCCCTGGATGAGAGGAGAGAGAAAGATCAGTAGGTGGAATGAAAAAGTGACCCCGTTAAAAAAAGGGTGAATGCAAGACGGTGATCGAGACAAAAAGGAGAGCACTAAAGTGTGAAATGTATGTGTTCAGTTACACTTGACCTGACCTTAAGTAGCCTATCTGCAGGAACATAAAAACAAGTGAAGTTATGATATGCTATGTTATGGTTTGGAAATGATCCCACTATAGAGTCTAACTTGGCCAAATCAAAGCATGAGGACACAGTGACACCCACTGGAGATACAGTGTAACAGCACCTATGCAGACAGGAGTCATTTGAACTACTTTGCCTCGTTTCCATGGCATGCCTAAGGAGACCTAGCCTAAACTAACCATAACCATAAAAAAATGGATATTATTACTGTATTAAGAAACAATATTCCCTTATTGACATATCATCTCAAAAGTGTGACGTTTAAAAATGTTGTCTTTAGTGAACATAGTGGACAGAATAGAGAGCAGATTAAATCAGGCTATTGAGGGGCTGATGTCATTCATTTATGTGGAACCAAATAGAACCGTTTTTATGGAGTCTCACCCTTTGGAGTTCTGTGTCCGGGTCCAGTTCCTCAAAGCCAGAACCTAGCGCATCAGCTCCATACTGTCAGTCACACACACACACACACACACACACACACACACACACACACACACACACACACACACACACACACACACACACACACACACACACACACACACACAGAGGCAAACAAAGTGAGTGTGTTGCTCTTTTACCCCTGATTACATACAGTCTATGAAAAGGAAAGGAAAGACATGTGATCATTTAAACTGGCCACACACACACAAAGCACGTCAGAGGGCATGTACTGTATATTTTCCCTCTGAGGTTGTATGTGTGTCCATGTGCAAGTATGTCTGCCTGTGAGTGTGAACATGTTTGTGTGTGCACATGTGTATAAATAAGTCTGTGAGTCTGTCATGTGTCTGAGCGTGTGAGTGGGTGTGTCTGTGTTTGTGTGTGTGAGTGTGTGTCTGTGTTTGTGTGTTTCCCTCACCGAGACACTGCGGGATCTGGGGGGTCCTGGAAGGCCGGGGGGTCCGGGGGGTCCTGGTGCCCCGACACCTGTATCTCCCTGGAGAACAGGAAGAGAGGGATAGAGAGGAGTAAGAGAGGAGAAAAGAAGAGAGATAGAGGAGGAGGAGGGAGAACGGGAGGAGTGGAGGAGATGAAGAGAGATATAAAGAGGAAGATGAGGAGTAGGAAGAGGGGAGGGAGATAGGGAGGAAGAGGAGGAGAACCGGAATAGATAAAGAGGAGAAGAATGAGGAAGAGAAGAAAAAGATGAATTTGGACCAGGACACATCATACTGTAATGGACCAGGACACATCATACTGTAATGGACCAGGACACATCATACTGCAATGGACCAGGACACATCATACTGCAATGGACCAGGACACATCATACTGCAATGGACCAGGACAATTCAGTTTGTTAATGGACCAGGACACATCATACTGCAATGGACCAGGACACATCATACTGCAATGGACCAGGACAATTCAATTTGTTAATGGACCAGGACACATCATACTGTAATGGACCAGGACACATCATACTGTAATGGACCAGGACACATCATACTGCAATGGACCAGGACACATCATACTGCAATGGACCAGGACACATCATACTGCAATGGACCAGGACAATTCAGTTTGTTAATGGACCAGGACACATCATACTGTAATGGACCAGGACACATCATACTGTAATGGACCAGGACACATCATACTGTAATGGACCAGGACACATCATACTGTAATGGACCAGGACAATTCAATTTGTTAATGGACCAGGAATCATTCTGTAATGGACCAGGACAATTCAATTTGTTAATGGACCAGGAATCATTCTGTAATGGACCAGACAATTCAGTTCTGTAATGGACCAGGAATCATTCTGTAATGGACCAGGACGATTCAGTTCTGTAATGGACCAGGACGATTCAGTACCTTGTCGCCTTTGACTCCAGTCTCTCCAGTCAGCCCTGGGAATCCAGGCGGACCAACCAGACCCTGTGGAACATCATACAACTATCAGACCCCATTTAGAAATACAACTATCAGACCCTATTTAGAAATATAACTATCAGACCCTATTTATAAATAT
>JAPMUY010001198.1:125000-127500 GCA_026901105.3 Galaxias olidus
GCACACACACATGTCCCCTATACGGTCCCGGATAAGGAAGCACAGTCCTTAAATGCCATAGGAACAGAAAGTATGTAGGCTGCAGTGGAGCTACAAAGAGATTAACCACAGAGAAACATAGAGGCTAGACAAGACAGGGAGGAGAGAGAGAGAGAGAGAGAGAGAGAGAGAGAGAGAGAGAGAGAGAGAGAGAGAGAGAGAGAGAGAGAGAGAGAGAGAGGGAGAGAAATGTTTTCTTTCTTTAGTAACTGTTGGGAGTCAAGAATAGATGGAGCAGATCTGAAAACCACAAAGAACACACTCACGCACGCACACACAATCACAAACACATAGACGGACACACAGACACACAGACAACACACACACACATACTACCAGTCCACCTGTGTACAAGGACGTCACACACACACACACAATATTATCATGTGATAGAGATTTAGCTGCTGCTTGATAAAGACTGACTGGGGCTACAAACCTGGGAGGAGGGCACTACACACACACACTAACCTAACCCTAACCAGGAAGTAGGACTACCAGCACACACACACAGTTAGTCAGTCAGCCAGCCAGCCAGCCAGCCAGTCAGCCAGTCAGTCAGTCAGTCAGTCAGCCAGCCAGCCAGTCAGCCAGCCAGCCAGCCAGTCAGTCAGCCAGTCAGTCAGTCAGTCAGCCAGCCAGCCAGCCAGTCAGCCAGCCAGCCAGCCAGTCAGTGAACCAGTCAGTCAGTCAGTGAACCAGTCAGTCAGTCAGCCAGCCAGCCAGCCAGCCAGCCAGCCAGTCAGTCAGTCAGTCAGTCAGTCAGTGAACCAGTCAGTCAGTCATTGAACCAGTCTGCCAGTCAGTCAGTCAGTCAGTCAGTTCTCCGGTTTTAGGTGGTATAATGAGTTTGTAAGAATTGACTCAGTATAATCATAACACAAACATTGACAAAGGAAATATAACTTGTTTGTCAACGCCAACCTCTACCTTAGTGAGAGTGGTGTCCAAGGACTTCCACAGAATACGTCTACCCAGGCAACAACAACATGTTCCTGGCTTAGTATAAACAGGTGATAGTGGTAATGGAACTGAGTTTAACTGTCATACTTTTATCCCATACCAACTGACCAGACATGGTGGTGTACTAGCATTCTAAGAATATGACTATAATCAATAAACAATAATTATGCAAATATATGATTTTTCAACACAGTCAGATAGCCAGTTGGTCGGCCAGACAGACAGTCAGACAGTCAGACATGTTTCATGAATTAATAAATCTCTGTCATTAGTTAATCATTCACTCATTATCTCCTTCATTCTATAATTGGTCCTCAGCATACCTGTCCATCTATTAACCAGGTGTCAACACCATCTGAGCTTCATGAGTAGTAACAGAGAACATCCAGTCCTCCTTCAACCTGCTGGTGTTATGTTGGTAAAAGACTTCTCATTACCAACTCATCTTATACTCCTGTTCCATGCTGCTCATTCAGATCAGAGCTGAAAGTAACACTGTGCTGCACACACACACACACACACACGCACGCACGCACGCACGCACACACACACACTCCAACACATTCTACATGCAGCCCATTCTCTCTATAAGCCTCACACTATTGTACTTAAAGGAGAAAATACCTACAAATTATATGATCAATTCATCAAATTATACACTACCCACACACTATGTAAATGCAAATCTAATGTAGATAGAAAAGTATGGCATATCGCTTGTTGAGAACACACACACACACACACACACACACACACACACACACACACACACACACACACACTCACGCACACACGCACACACACACGCACACACACAAACACACAAACCCCTGACCCAATATTCTATGATATGGCATCAATTAAAGCGTTTAGGATGTTCTCCTTCTGTCACACACACACAGACACGCACACACACACACACACACACACACACACACACACACACACACACACACACACACACACACACACACACACACACACACACACACACACACACACACAGACTCACCACTCCTCCACAGCTTGAGAGCTTTGATCCCTGCTCTGGGGGCTTTGCTGTCTGGGACAGACCCTCCCAGCTCCAGGAGGCTGCTGCCTCCTCCATGTGCCCCAGGAGAGGCAGTCGAAGCTGGGGCAGCGACCCCTGTCTGAGATCCTCTCTCTGGAGCTCCCCTCTGTGATCCCACCATCCCAGGCCAGGGAGAGCTGTCTGCCGGCGGGTAGGATGGAGGGATGAAGGGAGAAGAGGAGGTGGTGGTGGTAGGGCTCTCCTCCGTCTCCTCCGGCCTCCAGAATAACCTCCACCATTGGGCTTGGGCAGGAGGCACCAGGAGGAGGATGAGGAGAGGGAGAGGAAGGTGGTGTAGGGCTACCATGTTCCTCAAAACACACACACACACTGCTAACAGGAGACCAGACACAGCGTCACACACCACAGCTAATAGCAGCTACCAAACGACCCTCTCTCTCACACACACACACGGTCAAAGAGACAGAC
>JAPMUY010001198.1:132500-140000 GCA_026901105.3 Galaxias olidus
TCTTCCCTGCAAACTGTCCTTCATCATTTCATGTAATCATTCTATTCTATTTAGGTTTGATTTGCACACAATAGATATAGACACTGCACATATGTATATATTTTTTTTATTTCATTTCATACTGCACTTTGTAAATTATGTTATTTAAGCACTGCTAAAAGCACTTCTGGTTGAGATGCAATCTGTATTTCGTTGCTTTGTACTTGTGACATGCGCAATGACAATAAAGTTGAATCTGAATCTGAATCTGAATCAAAGTAACTGAACTGGTCCTTTGGCGCCACCGTGTGGCCAGATGTAGAATGACTATTAAGGAGGGATACAACGGGTTCAACAGCAGCAGGAAACAGACACGTTTCAGGTAGAAAGCCTAGGGATGAATCGTGTTTCCTGTACATGAAATAAAACACATACTTATTTACTTATTTGAAATAAAACACATACTTATTTACTTATTTGAAATAAAACACATACTTATTTACTTATTTGAAATAAAACACATACTTATTTACTTATTTGAAATAAAACACATACTTATTTACTTATTTGGGAGTGCCGATGACATAGTTTGTTTTTTTATAAAACGTTTCGCCACAGAGGACAAGGCACCATTCTAAACCTAACAAGTGTGTGTGTGTGTGTGTGTGTGTGTGCACGCGCATGTCTGTCTGTCAGTGTGCGTGTATGTGTGTGTGTGTGTGTGTGTGTGTGTGTGTGTGTGTGTGTGTATGTGCATGTGTTCATATTAGACCCCTCAGTTTAATGACCAGAGAGGAGGGGTGGTACTGGGCCGATCCATCACCTCCCATCAGATTCACTGGATCACACACACACACAGACACACACACACACACACACAGACACACACACACACACACACACACACACACACACACACACACACACACACACACACACACACTGTAGTACTCCTCTAAGGGTCACCACAGTGGGAGCTGTCTACACTGTAACAGATTAGGACTGGGAGCAGCACGGAGATTAAACATTCCATGCCTCTTCCTCCTCTTACTCTTCCTCCTCTCCTCTCCTCTCCTCCTTTCCTCTCCTCTTCCTCCTCTTACTCTTCCTCCTCTCCTCTCCTGTCCTTTCCTCTTCTCTTCTCTCCTATCCTATCCTCTCCTCTCCTATCCGCTCCTCTCTGACAGTCTGGGTTTCTGCCTGAATATGCATTTACAGTGTCAGAGTGACTGGCAGGTCTCTCAGCCAATCAATGGTGCAGACATAGAGGAGTGAGGCGGGAACAGCAGTGAGATAGACAAAGCAGAACTGTTTCACACACACACACACACACACACACACACACACACACACACACACACACACACACACACACACACACACACACACACACACACACACACACACACACACACACTCACTCTGTGTGCCTCACTTTCTCTCTCTCTGTCCTGTTTCTCCCTTCCTCCCTCTCTCTCTCTGTCTCTCTCTATCCTGTTTTTCCCTCCTTCTCTCTCTCTCTCTCTCTCTCTCTCTCTCTCTCTCTCTCTCTCTCTCTCTCTCTCTCTCTCTCTCTCTCTCTCTCTCTCTGACTATCTTTCCGTGGGGCAGCCACTCCAGTCAATGAAGTCTCTGTTGCAGGTATGTTTACCTAATGCCAACTCCATCCTCCCTTCTCCTGCCTTTCACCCTTCATCCCCTCTCTCTCCTCTACTCCTCCCTTCATCCCTCTCTCCTCTCCTCTCCTCCTCCCCCATCCCCCTCTCCTCTCCTCTACTCCTCCTTCATCTCCCTCTCCTCTCCTCTCCTCCTCCCCCATCCCCTCTCCTCTCTCTACTCCTCATCTCCCTCTCCTCTCCTCTCATCTTCCCCCTCCTCTCCTCTCCTCTACTCCTCCCTTCATCTCCCTCTCCTCTCCTCTCCTCCTCCCCCAGCCCCCTCTCCTCTCCTCTACTCCTCCCTTCATCTCCTTCCTCCTCCCCCCCATCCCCCCTCCTCTCCTCCTCTCCCCATCCCCCTCTCTCCTCCTCCCCCCATCTCCCTCTCCTTTCCTCTACTCCCCCATCCCCCTCTCCTCTCCTGCCTTCCACCCTCTACTCCTCCCTCTCCTCTCCTCTCCTCTCCGCTCCTTTCCTCTCCTCTCCTCCCTCTCTTCTCCTACCTTCTATGTAACGTGTTTCTATGTTCAGAGCAAGAAGTAACTGACCTTATTTATTCAGCAGAGAGGCAGAGCAAACTGGGTTACTTTTATACAGCAGAGAGATGGTAGACTGGGTTACTTTTATACAGCAGAGAGGTGGTAGACTGGGTTACTCTTATACAGCAGAGAGGTGGTAGACTGGGTTACTTTTATACAGCAGAGAGGTGGTACAGACTGGGTTACTTTTATACAGCAGAGAGATGGTAGACTGGGTTACTTTTATACAGGAGTTTGTCAAAGGTATAGGGTGCCCACCTTAGGACATGTTTCGGTGTCAGTATTTGGTTTAATCTCATCATAACTTGCTTGTCATTCTCGCTAAAACTTGTTTTCAAGTTTCAACATCACTATAAATTTGCGTCATTCTCACACAAATAGCTGCAAAGTCAGTCTTGTCAAAACGTGAAGTCAATCTGACGTCAATTTTATCTCTTAGCTCAACTTGGAGTGTTTCTCACCAACACTTGGCCTTCAAACCAAAACAGCATTTACAGCTGGAATGCACACACCCATTTGGTGTTGATGTTATAAGGTTAATCTATGTAGAATATATAGCTAGTTAACTCTAATTGCGCTAGGCCAGCCAACAGTGTGTCCTTAGGGACTAGCTTAGAGAGAAAAAGAGAAAATGGCCCCAATGCTTACATTGCCCCAGCACTGACAAATAGGGTGTCTTTATCCAAGACTAGCATAGGAGAAAAGAAGTGGGCTCCGTGCTTACTCTACAATTCTGTGACATTGCATCGCTAAGCATTAACATGGCGGCCATAAAGGCCTAAAGATCAATGAACAATCAATCATCAGCTGTGGCCTGAAGATCAATGAACAATCAATCATCAGCTGTGGCCTGAAGATCAATGAACTATCAATCATTAGCTGTGGCCTAAAGATCAATGGATCATTCACTATGGCCAGCTTTGAGTCCAGAGAGAGAGTTAATCTGCTATTGAAGGGAGTGACAGGGAGGCCCCGCCCCTCTTTTGTCAACAGCTTGGGTGAGGGGGTGGGGGGGCTCGCCCAAGGGTGAGGGAAGGAGAGAGAGAGTGTGGGATTCTAAAGGGTGAGGGAAGGAGAGAGAGAGAGAGAGGGGGGATTCTAAAGGGTGAGGGAAGGAAAGAGAAAGAGAGAGAGAGAGAGAGAGAGAGAGAGAGAGAGAGAGAGAGAGAGAGAGAGAGAGAGAGAGAGAGAGAGAGAGAGAGAGAGAGAGAGAGAGAGAGAGAGAGAGAGAGCAAGACAGAGAGAGGGGGGGACTCTAAAGGCTGAGGGAAGGAGAGAGAAAGGAGAAAGTGTGGGGGATTCTCAAAAGGGAAAAGAGGGGAAGATAGAATATTCTGAGAGAGAGAGGGAGAGAGAGAGTATTCTGAGACAGAGAGAGAGAGAGAGAGAGAGAGAGAAAGAGAGACAGACTGAGTGGTCATTATCATGGGGTGTTGACCTCAGGCAGGGATTGACCCCAGATAACCTTTCCCGCCTTCTTAGATGTCCCTACATGTTCTAAAATAACATGGTCCACATTCTAGAAGGCTGCTGCCATGGTAACTTTGACCCACTCTATATGAGGTCCACTATGTGAATCCTCCAGCCAACATCTAGAGTCCTCTACACAGCATACACCTGTTCACATGGGCCAGTTCTTATGTCTGTGTGTGTGTGTCCATGTGTCTATGTGTGTGTGTGTGTGTGTGTGTGTGTGTGTTCAGAATATGACCCTTCAGTAATTGGCTGCTCATTGAGAGAGAAAACAGACAGAGGTGTGGCTGTCATGCAGCTGACTGGGTGGATGTAATGCAGCTGATTGGTTGATTAGCAAGGCGGTCTCGTTAAGCTTATTAAGGACAGTCATGGGAGTGTAATTATGAGGACGCATACAGACACACTCTGACTTTTCCTAAACAGACACACTCTGACTCTTCCTAAAACAGACACACTCTGACTCTTCCTAAAACAGACACACTCTGACTCTCACTAAAACAGACACACTCTGACTCTTCCTACACAGACTGTCTCATCACACTCTTCATGTAAGCCAGCCCTGTTAAGAACTATACGTTGATCCAGCTATGGGTAAGAAATCTGCTCTTCATTTATTTCAATGGAGATTGCACATATTTCAGGTCAATGTCCAGTAACGTCATTAGTACTGGACCACGTGGATTGCCTGATTAACTGTCCTAACATCATCGTCACAGACTGAGTGGTAGAAAGGTCAAAGGTTGATGAATTGGCGAGTTGATCCAGTAACCTGGTTATCATGCATTACCTGCTTAACCCTCACCCTCATCACCCTGAACGACTGATTGGCTAAACAGATCAAGACAGACACACGCAACAGGTTAAGGACGGAGACGCCAGCACGTGGACAGACGAGGATTACACACGCACGTGCACACTCACACGCACACGCACACACACACGCACACACACACGCACACATGCACGCACGCACGCACGCACGCACGCACGCACGCACACACCACACACACACACGCACACACACAGCAACATACAAATACACACACAGCTTGCACATGTAAACACACTCATACCAACAAGGCATTGAGGTGGATATAAAGAGAGAGAGAGAAAGAGAGAGAGAGAGAGAGAGAGAGAGAGAGAGAGAGAGAGAGAGAGAGAGAGGGAAATAAAATGGACCGTTTACACTGGCTAGATATTCTAAGCCCTCAGGCCAAGTCTTTGTAAATGGTGTCTGTTGTTGCTGTGGCGACCCAGCTTGAAAACAACAACAGCAGAACAGTGTTTAAACACACATGAACGATGCCGCTGGTTAAAATGGTCAGGCACAACACAGTGTGTGTGTGTGTGTGTGTGTGTGTGTGTGTGTGTGTGAGTGTGTGTGTGTGTGTGTGTGAGCCACAAGAGGCGAGCGTGTCTCTCTGATTACAGCAGGGAAGGTCAGCACACAGTCAGAGCACAGGTTACCATAGTGACCGTGTAATCAAGTCAATGTTCTGATGGATTCTAGAATCACGTTAGGATTCCATAGGCTGCTCCCGATTCTAAATCCAACCGCATTTCCACCTCAGCACTGGGCTTGTGTGCTGTCACATGACCACTGCCTCACTAACCTGCAGCACCAAGCCACAGGAAGTGACCTCAGCACTGGGCCTGTGTGCTGTCACATGACCACTCCCTTACTAACCTGCAGCACCAAGCCACAGGAAGGGACCTCAGCACTGGGCCTGTGTGCTGTCACATGACCACTGCCTCACTAACCTGCAGCACCAAGCCACAGGAAGTGACCTCAGCACTGGGCCTGTGTGCTGTCACATGACCACTCCCTCACTAACCTGCAGCACCAAGCCACAGGAGTGCCTTTATAAATATCCACAGGGGATACATATTGATGTACTAATAAATCATTAGAGGGTGTATCCTGCAGCACCAAGCCACAGGCAGGCCAGGTACTGGGCTTGTAAAGGTGCTGATAGCAGGCAGATCAGGTACAGGTAAAGGTACAGGTACAGATGCTTATAGCAGGCAGGCCAGGTACAGGTACAGGGCCTGTGTGCTGTAGCAGGCAGCTCAGGTCACTAATGGTGCATGGCAGGCAGCTCAGGTGCCAGGTAAAGGTACAGGTACAGATGCTTATAGCAGGCAGGCCAATAAATACATTAAAGGTGTGATGGCTGGGTTTTAGCTGAAAGGTCAGGTGCTGATAGCAGGCAGATCAGGTACAGGTAAAGGTGCTGATGGCAGGCAGCTCAGGTACAGGTAATGGTACAGGTGCTGATAGCAGGCAGATCAGGTACAGGTACAGGTGCTGATAGCAGGTAGATCAGGTACAGGTGCTGATAGCAGGCAGATCAGGTACAGGTAATGGTACAGATACAGCTGCTGATAGCAGGTAGATCAGGTACAGGTAATGGTACAGGTGCTGATAGCAGGTAGATCAGGTACAGGTAAAGGTACAGATACAGGTGCTGATAGCAGGTAGATCAGGTACAGGTACAGGTGCTGATAGCAGGTAGATCAGGTACAGGTAAAGGTACAGATACAGGTGCTCATAGCAGGCAGATCAGGTACAGGTACAGGTGCTGATAGCAGGCAGATCAGGTACAGGGAGATGTGCTGATCAGTCGTTGTTTCACGTTGAGTACACTTTGCTTGTAGACAATCAACAGATATTGTGTTTTGGTTTATGTTTGGAAAATATAGGATACAAAATTACAAAAATACTAATTCACTCTCACAGGATCAGTCTAGGAGAAACTCCACTTTTTTTTTACTGCAAAGAGCGGACAGCAGTCACTGGGCATGGTGTGTGGTCTGGCCAGTGAGTGTGTGTGTGTGTGTGTGTGTGTGTGTGTGTGTGTGTGTGTGTGTGTGTGTGTGTGTGTGTGTGTGTGTGTGTGTGTGTGTGTGTGGTCCGCTAGGGTCAGACAGGTGTTTGTGTGTGTGTGTGTGTGTGTGTGTGTGTGTGTGTGTGTGTGTGTGTGTGTGTGTGTGTGTGTGTGTGTGTGTGTGTGTGTGTGTGTGTGTGTGTGTGTGTTTTGTGTTGGTCTCAGAAAGAGCGTCTCTTCAGTGGAATGTCTCTCTGGGTCTGTCGAGAGCTGGTTTTTAAAAACCACACACTCAGACAAATGACAACAAGGGTACGCAACTAAACTCAGAACTGATCCATCATCATAAAATATTTATCTGATCTAATGAATAACTTGTGTTTTTTTTTCCTGTCAGCGTCCGTTCACAGAAGTAATTCAGACGGGCTGGTCAGGAATGCAGCCAGAGGAAAAAAGAATAAACTCTCAAAGAAATCATTCATAACCGCCTCAACAGTCAACAGTTTGTTACCACGGAAACAATTACGTCCAAATAACGAAACATAAAAATATGACATTTCAGCGGTCCGTTTTCCACAAGCGTTATTTTAACATACAGTACGAGCTGTCATAGCGACTAAAGGCCAGCTTTCTCATTATGACCTCACAGACAGAAAGTTAATTATGACGTCAGCATGTTCTCATCCAGTTTCCAGAGGGGGATTCTTCTAGAAAAAACTACAACCGACCGTTTGTCTACAGACTCCACGCTCCCTTCCTACAGTTGGACCAACGTGAACTCTTGAAGAGTTCAAAGTGACTAAACTGAACGGCAGTTAAACTACTGGGACTCAATCCAAGGGGTAGCTGGTGGAAGACACGGCATTTGACAGCAATGCTTTGCGGTGATTCTGATAGAAAGTGAACAGGGTTTTGATGTAGCTAATAGTAAGCTGATTGTACTCATAGAAATAGAATGTGTTTTCTAATAGAAGGTGATTTGGTTAATAGTTAGCTGATTAGACTCATAGAAATAGCATG
>JAPMUY010001198.1:142500-172500 GCA_026901105.3 Galaxias olidus
CTGTCTGTCTGTCTGCCTGCCTGCCTGCCTGCCTGCCTGTCTGTCTGCCTGCCTGCCTGCCTGCCTGCCTGCCTGCCTGCCTGCCTGCCTGCCTGCCTGCCTGCCTACCTGTCTGTCTGCCTGCCTGCCTGCCTGCTTGCCTGTCTGTCTGTCTGTCTGTCTGTCTGTCTGTCTGTCTGTCTGTCTGTCTGTCTGTCTGTCTGTCTGTCTGCCTGCCTGTCTGCCTGCCTGCCTGCCTGCCTGCCTGCCTGCCTGCCTGTCTGCCTGTCTGTCTGCCTGTCTGTCTGTCTGCCTGTCTGTGTGTCTGTCGTTGTGGCTGTGTGCCTGCCTGTCTGTCTGCGGTCTGCCTGCCTGCCTGTCTGTCTGCCTGCCTGTCTGCCTGCCTGCCTGCCTGCCTGCCTGCCTGCCTGTCTGCCTGCCTGTCTGTCTGTCTGCCTGCCTGCCTGCCTGTCTGTCTGCTGTCTGTCTGCCTGTCTGTCCTGCCTGCCTGCCTGCCTGCCTGTCTGTCTGCCTGTCCGTCTGTCTGCGTGCCTGTCTGCCTGCCTGTCTGCCTGCCTGCCTGCCTGCCTGCCTGCCTGCCTGCCTGCCTGCCTGTCTGCCTGCCTGCCTGTCTGTCTGCCTGCCTGCCTGCCTGCCTGCCTGCCTGCCTGCCTGCCTGCCTGCCTGCCTGCCTGTCTGCCTGCCTGTCTGTCTGCCTGCCTGTCTGTCTGTATCAGTGCACTGAAGATAACTCAAACCTCTAGCAGCATAGCTTGTAATACAAAATAAATATATATTCAAAACATTTGGAAGACAATGTCTGTTTAATACGTGTTGAACCATAGAGGTGAGAGGGATTCACGTGAAACCACATGTGGTGCTATCTATCCCTGGCCAGACTGAAGCTCCACAAAGTATTCTATTGATATGCTGTGAAACAAAAAACGTTTAAGAGCAGTAGATTTAAAAGGGATTTTTAAAAAACTATGATTAATGCCTTTCAAGAAGGCTATTATCCACTGGATTTAATAAAACCATGATAAATGGCATTTAAGAAGGCTGTTATCCACTCAGTTTAATAAAACCATGATAAATGCCATTTAAGAAGGCTGTTATCCACCGCACCTTACAATATAAGTGCACTCACTCTGACACGAGTGGTCCCAGTGGAGCTCCAGTCTCTGACCCCAGTGGGAGTAATCTCTGTGTGTGCTGTACCCACTGAGCTATTCAAGGCCACCTCCCAGGGCGCTGAAAGCCTGCCGTTTAAAAGCAACAAGAGGTGGTTGGGGGGACCATGTGATGGGGTTTCTTCAGAGAGGACACAAAGAAGCCCAGGGTGTAACAGAGGACGCTTTGGTTTGAGCCTGCATGGTGCACTGCGTAGGGGACACTGGTGTTAGACCCTGATGTATGGGGACGGGTTTGTTTTTCTTTCTGACAGGCAAGGGGACGGTGGACAGGGCTCCCTAAAGCATGAATGTGGTCCTTCTAGAAAACCAAACTGTCTCTTCCTCAAGTGCAATCATGACATAACACCTTTATAAGCCCCTATGCTGTTCCTTCAGATGAGGAGTTCTCAGCCAGACTAAATACAGACTGATAGAAGTCACTTTTTCCACACACCAATTGCACTGGATCAGTATTGGGTTCATTTCACATGAAATAGCCAACCTCCATAACATGGCACCTGCATAGTCATTAAATATAAGGTAATGTGGCAACAGTTTACACGCAAAGGTAAAATCCTACCTTCAATATCTTGGAGCGCTGTGGCGAAGGAGCACTGCAGCACGAGACTCAAAGCCAGCGACCACCTGGGGAGGCAGCGAGCGTTAACAATGCGTTCAGTTTATTTCACTTTACCTGAGCTTAAAGCGCGCTCAAAATCTTACCGTAAATGCATTGTTTTTGTGGAAATATTATAATCCAAGACTTTATATAAAAAAAATCCCAAGCACACGTGTTGAAATTCCTGAGCTTTAAGCTCCTCTGTCGCGGTCCCCTCTGCCAACTTCGCTCACTCTCCCCGATTTGCACTCTTGCTTACACCCCCTGCCCCGCACCCCCCTCCCCTCCCCTCCCCCCCCCCCCCCTCCCGCGCCCCCCCCCCCCTCCCCTCCCCTCCTTCCCTCCCGCGCCCCCTTCTCTCTCTCTCTCTCTCTTGAGTGACTAGATCGAACAAAGACGGGCACAGTTCGGCGCTGACTCACAGTCTCACGGACTCTGGAGGAAATTTGACTCCCTGAAAAATCCCCTCAGTCAGTGAACCGATGCTTTTACTCCTCTTAACTTCTCTGTTTAAGTCACGACTAACAAAATGGCCCATCTTTAAAGTTTGGAGCCGCGTGTTTTAATCAGCTTAGCTTTGAATAAAGAGAACCTGTATCCCTAACCTGGTGTGCTTTGATGCAATGGAATTTAAACCATTTCAGCTCAATCTCAGCACGCAAACCATGCACAATTATAAGAATTTCAGTCCTGAGGTTTGATCAAATTGACTGACATGTAGCAGCATTTTAACTACTTTGGCGGGGTGGACCTGGGCATGCAACCTTTGTAGCCTATAGACTGGGACGAGCCAGACAGGTAGGCTAAAATTCTTAGTGTGCTTTTCAAGTACGCTGGCTGTGTATTATAAACTGATTAGGACCGATCGTCAATAATAAAAACAATTTGAATAATTCCAAGTGGAAGTGGAAGAAAAGAGCCCACATGTGAATTAGGGCACTCAGTTGGCAACAGCAACTAGGGCATTTTACTGGAACACCCATGCCGTTTGTTGGTATTTGTTTCTCGCGGTCATTAGGGGAGAATTCGTCACCTTGCCGATCAGCTAAAGCACACCTTGAAAAAGGTACAGCCTAAGATTAAATACACCACATGAAATGCACCGATACCTTCTAATCTAAAACATCAAATGCACACTGGAACAACTCCAAAACCACAAGCACACGCTGCACGCGCACACACAATACAAACAGATGAGACAAAGAGTTGCGCAAAGGAGCAGGATGAAAAAGGCCTCCAGCTATATAATAAAAACATCACATCTACATGTAATATCTATTCGAATTAGTTTCAATTCTACCTTAACACTAGGATATGTTTATTCATATTACTATAGTAACCAGACTTCTGAAAAGAAAACCTGGGATGTTTCCAGTTCATCGGTCAATACATCATTAAAACATCCAGCGTTATCATCTATTGAAACCAAAAACGGGGACTGTCCCCAGAAAACAGAGACGTCTGGTCACCCTATACTAACTTGTGTTTGGACATCTTGCTGTTGTTCTGCGGGGACCACCATCACACAGGGGGCTGTGGGGTCAGAGGCTGGGAGCCTGAGGAGGGACCCTGGCAGCCTGTCATTACCCAGAGCCCAGGAATGATAATGTCTCAGTGGGAAAGAGGAACGCCACTCTCCCTTTAAGTCTGTGCTCTACCTGGGGTCAGAGGTGAGGGGTCGTTGTCCACGCTTATAGACCATATTTTTTAAAAGACATTAAAAAATGAATGGAACGTCGTTGTTGTTAATTTATGGCAAGAAAACATTTTAATACAAAAAAATAAACACAGGATGAAAAATTGTAGAATAGGTTTTAGTAGAGGCGTCTTCTTAAGAGGTCTTTGAGATTCTGGGGGAGAAATGTGTGTGTGTGAGCGAGAGAGTTTGCGTGTGTGAGTGTGTGTGTGTGTGGGGGGGGGGGGGGTGCAGACAGACAGCTTGATTTAGCATCTACAGACTGAAGGCATAATCTGACACAAGGACGTTTAAAACATCTGATAACATCTAAAACATCTAAAACAACTGATAACATCTGATAACATCGGACTAGTGGTCGACTCTTGTCTTGGTTTTCAAGAATTTAATGATTCTGCCATCTATCTTCTTCAGCCTTCAGGCGACATGATTCTAATCAGTTTCTGGTTCAAATTCGACACTGTCACAGAGTGCCTTTGTGGTTTATTATTTTAAAATACATATTTCGGAACACTTCCTTGCCCATCAGCGATGGTAATTAAAACGATTTGTCATCAACTTTAACATGCAGTAAAACTACATAAGCACCGTTTCATGTGGAGACTGTTTGAAACGTCCCCAGCCCCAGCTGATGCTGCTGTCAGTCAAGGTAATAATCAACTTCCCATGTTCACAGCTCCTCCCTCTCAGGGCGTCCAGGCTTCAATCAGGTCCTCGGGAACACCTGTATGGAGACATCAGGTGGTGCGCGGCCAGGTAAGACAACGGCTGGTGTCAGGGCAGCCTGAGAAACACACTACACACACACACACACACACACACACACACACACACACACACACGGACGTGTGAAAACACCAGCATGAGAAGAAAACATAAATAACGACCAGTACACACCAAACACATAGGACTGTTCATGGTCTCACACACACACACACACACACACTCACTCACACACAATGATCAGTAAACACTATACACACTCACTCACACACACACACACCAAACACATAATGATCAGTACACACTGTACACACTATACACACTTTCTGATACAAACACACACACACACACACACACACACACACACACACACCAAACACATAATGATCAGTACACACTGTACACACTATACACACTTTCTGATACAAACACACACACACACACACACACACACACACACACACACACACCAAACACATATTGATCAGTACACATTACACACACACACTCACTGAACACACATAATGATCAGTACACACACCACAAACCCATAATGAAAGAGGTGCTGTGTATAGAACAAACACACGTAAAATGTGTGACACAGAACAATTCAATTATCCAAAATAAAACATTAAAAAGAAAAGCACTTCTCCAGTATAAAATGTTTTATACATGCAGCCTGTTTAAGACATAATCCCCTCCATTACAGCTGAATCAGAGAATAGATGATTCTCAGACAAGATTTCTCCCTGTGGTTTTCCCACCGCACATACACTTGTTCAGCACCAGAGGGCGCACTGGAGCGACAGGCAGAGCTCACAGCCCATTTGAGACAGAGTGCAGCAGTGTTAGGGTGCCTTCAGAAGAGAGGTTACCCCACACAGACACAGCTTCTCTTTTACCTCCTGGTTAAATTAAGGTATAATAATAATAATAATAATAATAATTGGGGTTATAATAATAACCCCAAGTGAAGGAGTTCAAGTATCTCGGGGTCTTGTTCTCGGGTGAGGGGAAAATGGAACGAGAGATGGGCCGGAGAATTGGAGCAGCGGGTGCGGTATTGCAGTCGCTTTATCGCACCGTTGTGACGAAGAGAGAGCTGAGCCAGAAGGCAAAGCTCTCAATCTACCGGTCTATCTTCGTTCCTACTCTCACCTATGGTCATGAAGGGTGGGTCATGACCGAAAGAACGAGCTGATACAAGCGGCGGAAATGAGTTTCCTCCGGAGGGTGGCTGGCATCACCCTTAGGGATAGGGTGAGAAGTTCAGCCATTCGTGAGGGACTCGGAGTAGAGCCACTGCTTCTTTGCGTAGAAAGGAGCCAGTTGAGGTGGTTCGGGCATCTAGTAAGGATGCCACCTGGCCGCCTCCCTAGGGAGGTGTTCCAGGCACGTCCTGCTGGGCGGAGGCCGCGAGACAGACCTAGGACCAGGTGGAGGGATTATATCTCCACACTGGCCTGGGAACGCCTTGGAATCCCCCAGTCAGAGGTGGTAAATGTGGCCCGGGAAAGGGAAGTTTGGGATGCCCTGCTGGAACTGCTACCTCCGCGACCCGACCCCGGACAAAGCGGATGAAGATAATGATGATGATGATGATGATAATAATAATCTCTACGGGCTGACAGCTCACATATACACTTCATACCCCCTCCAAACAGAGTTACAGTATGTAACCATGGACCCCTCACCTACAGTACGTAACCATGGACACCTCACCTACAGTACGTAACCATGGACACCTCACCTACAGTACGTAACCATGTGTCTGTCTCTCTCTCATACCTACAGTGTGTAACCATGGACACCACACCTACAGTATGTAACCATGGACACCTCACCTACAGTGTGTAACCACGGACACCTCACCTACAGTACGTAACCATGTGTCTGTCTCTCTCTCATACCTACAGTGTGTAACCATGGACACCACACCTACAGTATGTAACCATGGACACCTCACCTACAGTGTGTAACCATGGACACACCTACAGTATGTAACCATGGACACCTCACCTACAGTTTGTAACCATGGACACCACATCTATGGTACGTTACCACGGACACCTCACCCACAGTGTGTAACCATGGACACCTCACCTACAGAACGTAACCATGTGTCTGTCTCTCTCTCATACCTACAGTGTGTAACCATGGACACCACACCTACAGTATGTAACCATGGACACCTCACCCACAGTGTGTAACCATGGACACCTCACCTACAGTATGTAACCACGGACAACTCACCTACAGTATGTAACCATTGGTTACATCCCTCTGGGTCCACTAGAGACCAGACGGGACCCTCGGAGATTCTCAGACAGTTTGGAAACATTCTGGAACTGGTTAGTGGGTGTAATTGTAGTCTGTGTGAGCGTGTGAGGTTCGGCATGTGAGCGTAATATCTCAGTTAATGTGTTAATCTTTGATTAGAGGAGCCTGGCCGAATGCCTGAATGGCACGCACACACATCCACTCACACTCACACAATGGACATTCCATGCCAACTCAACCAGTCGAGATTACAACCATTTTAGATCTAACACTGGTTACCATAATGGGGGACAATGGAGCAAATGCATTCCCATCAGATTTGATAAGAGAAACATAATTTGATGGGAGTTCTTGAATGCCCCCAAACGCTGGTCTTTTCATTCAGTCAAAAGAAAAACCAAAGGGTTGTGACCCTGGTCAGTCTGAGCCAAACTCATTATGTGTGGTGGGGTCGTTAGAATCTAGGTCGTTGCCTGGCGACAAGACAGACCCCGCAGGGACTGTTATGATGGGTGTCTGTCTCTCTGTCCTCCTAAGACTATGATGTGTGTCTGTCTCTGTCCTCTAGACTATGATGATGTGTGTCTGTCTCTCTGTCCTCTAGACTACGATGAAGACGTGTCTCTCTGTCATCTAGACTATGGTGATGATGTGTGTCTGTCTCTCTGTCCTCTAGACTATGATGATGATGTGTGTCTGTCTCTCTGTCCTCTAGACTATGATGATGATGTGTGTCTGTCTCTCTGTCCTCTAGACTATGATGATGTGTGCCTGTCTCTCTGTCCTTTAGACTATGATGATGTGTGTCTGTCTCTCTGTCCTCTAGACTATGATGATGATGTGTGTCTGTCTCTCTGTCCTCTAGACTATGATGTGTGTCTGTCTCTCTGTCCTCTAGACTATGGTGATGTGTGTCTGTCTCTCTGTCCTCTAGACTATGATGTGTGTCTGTCTCTCTGTCCTCTAGACTATGGTGATGATGTGTGTCTGTCTCTCTGTCCTCTAGACTATGGTGATGTGTGTCTGTCTCTCTGTCCTCTAGACTATGATGATGATGTGTGTCTGTCTCTCTGTCCTCTAGACTACGATGAAGACGTGTCTCTCTGTCCTCTAGACTATGGTGATGGGTGTCTGTCGCTCTGTCCTCTAGACTACGATGAAGACGTGTCTCTCTGTCCTCTAGACTATGATGATGATGTGTGTCTGTCTCTCTGTGCTCTAGACTATGGTGATGGGTGTCTGTCTCTCTGTCCTCTAGACTACGATGAAGACGTGTCTCTCTGTCCTCTAGACTATGACGATGATGTGTGTCTGTCTCTGTCCTCTAGACTATGATGATGATGTGTGTCTGTCTCTCTGTGCTCTAGACTATGATGATGATGTGTGTCTGTCTCTCTGTCCTCTTAAGACTATGGTGATGGGTGTCTGTCTCTCTGTCCTCTAGACTATGATGATGTGTGTCTGTCTCTCTGTCCTCTAGACTATGATGATGATGTGTGTCTGTCTCTCTGTGCTCTAGACTATGATGATGATGTGTGTCTGTCTCTCTGTCCTCTAGACTATGATGATGATGTGTGTCTGTCTCTCTGTGCTCTAGACTACGATGAAGACGTGTCTCTCTGTCCTCTAGACTATGATGATGTGTGTCTGTCTCTCTGTCCTCTAGACTATGATGATGTGTGTCTGTCTCTCTGGTTGACTGTGTTCTACTCTGGCATGCTCTGTCTATCACACACACCAGATTTTACAGACTGATCAATCCAAGTCAAAACATTTCTTATTCGAAGGTGGGTGATTGTTCACATGGAGAGTTGTCATGACGCTTGGACTTGGTGAGAATTCGAGCTCCAATTCAAATCAGAGGTGCTACCACCACCATTGTTCTCACAGCAGATAGGAAAAGATGTTTGGGGTTAAATCGATATTGTATGGCCTATCTCATAAAGATCCAGTTTGGTCAAGATAAGTCAATGAGTGTCAATGAGAGTAACATTACATTGGCAAAGACGCCAAAGAGACAACAACAGACAGCTGTTTCCTGAAACCTTACTGACATTGTTGATATGCGTAACAAGTGCAACAAATCTAACAAAGCTTCTGGTTCAAGGCACTACGGTAAAATAGATCTTTATGCATGTTACAGAGACTGATGATAGAATGCTGCTGACATGAGATTAACATTCAGGGCCAGTTTACCAGACATAGATTAACCCTAGTCCTAGACTAAATCTCACTGTCAATTAAGAGCCTTCATTGAAAAGTTTTTTTTTAGTATAGGACTTGTCTTAATCTGGGAACCAGCACAAAGCTTTCACATGAATTTGTCTTTGGAGAAAGTGAATGGATAGAGCGCAAAGATGAGATTCAAAATAAATAAACCCATACTGAACCCCAGTGCGTGTAATCCCATTGACCAAACAAGTGGTGAAGTTAACCCAGCTCTGCCTTTATTTATGTGATGAAGAGGATGAAGAAGAAATCCAGTAATGTCCTATAGAACAGACTTGTTTGCTTGTCTCTCCTCAGCTGATAATGCAACGCTCCTTTCACCCCAGCACTGACCTGACCTGCCTCCATGTAACCAGGGCTAACCAGGGCTAACCCAGGCTGCCTCCATGTAACCAGGGCTAACCCAGGTTGCCTCCATGTAACCAGGGCTAACCCAGGCTGCCTCCATGTAACCAGGGCTAACCCAGGCTGCCTCCATGTAACCATGGCTAACCAAGGCTGCCTCCATGTAACCGGGGCTAACCCAGGCTAAATATGGTTCACCAGGGTTAACCTAGGTAAATTAGGGGGTCACCAGGGTTAAACTAGGTAAACTAGGGGGTCACCAGGGTTAATCAACGAGAACCAGGGATCACCAGGGTAAAACTAGGGTTCACCAGGTTTAGCCTAGGTAAACTAGGATTCACCAGGTTTAACCTGGGGTCACCAGGGTTAAACTTGGTAAACTAGGATTCACCAGGTTTAACGTGGGTAAACTAGGGTTAACGTAGGCTAAACAGAGGTCACTAGGGTTAACCTAGGCTAAACTAGGGGTCATCAGGGTTAACCTAGGGTAAACTAGGGGTCACCAGGTTTAACGTAGGTAAACTAGGGTTAACCTAGGCTAAACAGGGGTCACCAGGGTTAACCTAGGCTAAACTAGGGGTCACCAGGGTAAACCTAGGCGAAACAGGGGTCTCCAGTTAGTCAACCATCTTATTTAACAGGTGCTGTGTTTGAGGTGCACCTTAGCAGATACAGTGCTTCATCAAGGCGAGTTAGTGTTCTGACAGATGAGTCTGACAAAGTGAACAGCTCTGCCTTACAACACATATACACCACCCGTCCTATTGCCTCGGAGAGCTATATATATATATATAGAGAGAGAGAGAGAGAGAGAGAGAGAGAGAGAGAGAGAGAGAGAGAGAGAGAGACAAAAACAAAACCAGAAAATAAACACCACCAGCTCTTGTAAATAACTAAACGTCCTGTTGAAGGCCGTGGAAGCGATTACACATGGGAGGTAAAGGAGAATCAACACAACCGTTTCAACATATCACAGAGAGCACAGGATTCCAAACTTCATTTTTTAAATTACAAAATAAACAGAAAAGCATAGATTTTTTTTTTTTTTTACATACATATTTTTTTTTCTTCTTCTAACTTTGTTGCTTCTTCTCCAGGACTTAGACCCCACCGCTTTGCATCCTTTACATGGGGCTAAAAACAACAGACTATGTTCTGGAGCAAGGGCTCTCATTAATAGTCAGTGCAGTCTCTGTGGAAAGACAAATTCCAGATAACTTCAATACATACAAGTGTTTGTGTATGTGTGTGTGTGTGTGTGTGTGTGGCGTTTGACAGACTGGCGATGCATTCCTCCTCCTCTTCCTCAGTAGGTCCATTTATGGAAACACACATTCATCTCTTCTCACGTATCTCTCACTATGAGTCTGTTAGGAAACTAGCTAGTCAGTCAGCCAGCTAGCCAATCGTATCCCAGAGTTGGGCCAACCGGCCAAAGGGCACATCGTTGGATTGCCAGTCAGCTTGCTAGCTCCCCATGTAGCTCAGGTTTAACGTGTGTTGTGTGTCTGTGTGTGTGTGTCTGTCTGTGTGTGTGTGTGTCTGTGTGTTGTTCCCTCACGGCCGGCGCCAGGTCCCAGACAGTCCAGATCCGGTTCTGGTAACACCTTGTCTCCAACAACAATCAGGCCCTCTGGGTTCGGTTCAGGTCAGTTTGGTTGCCGCAGTGTGAAAACAATCCCACTGGAAATAATGTCCACAGTCTTGTTGTAGTTCAGCAAAACCCAGCGGTCCATAAAAATAAAATAAAAAATAAACTACAACTCCCAGGCCAGTTTCAGACTGGGCTGCAGACTGCTGATAGACTGGGCACTTTCAAATGACTACAGAGAGCGACGTAAAGCAACGACAAAAGGGTTAATAGGTACAGAGGAAAACATAAAAGTGAGAGATGAGGAAGAGAGGAGAGAAAGAGAACAAAACGAGGGATGACATCCTATTTCCTGGTCACTTGTGTCTCTGAAGACCTTTCCTCTTCCTCCTCTTGAAGAAACAGCAGCACCTTAAAGGAAGCAGGAACAAATTAGTCTCACCTCCAGACAAGCCTATGCCACGACGTATGTGTGTGTGTGTGTGTGTGTGTGTGTGTGCGTGTGTGGCATCCTTACTTTGTGTCGTCTGCCACCTCCACTTCAGCGGCTGCTGTGATTGGTGCATTGGAGTGTCCAGCAGTGGGGTCGTCTGTATTCAGCTCCCCATTGGTTGAACTCATCACCTACACAGAAGCACCATGGGAGATTGAGTTTTACACAGTCTGCCTGAACCGCACGGTACTCAGGTTACAATAACCGGCTGGTGATACTTAGGAGATGAAATCTTGCTTCTCATGCGACTGTATTGATGTGCTTTTCAAATGTACCAAAGAAAATGAAATCGGAAACTTTATGAGCTTTGCCCCCCCCAAGGTGATAGTGTCTGTGTATGTGTCAGTGATAGTTCATACTCCGTGTTTGTGTGTGTGTGTGTGTGTGTGTGTGTGTGTGTGTGTGAGTGAGTGTGTGTGTGTGTGTGTGTGTGAGACCTTGAACAGTCCTTGTACTGTTGGTACCAGAAAAGAACAGGGGGACAAGGAAGAGTAACAGACAGACAGACAGGCAGACAGAGAGGCAGGCGTGCAGAGAGACAGACAGACAGAGAGGCAGGCATGCAGAGAGACAGACAGACAGAGAGGCAGGCATGCAGAGAGACAGTTTAACTGACAAGCAGGCAGGCAGACAGACAGCCAGACAGAAACAGCTAAGTCCCGCCCCAGTACCTGGACCGAGCCCCCAAGCCTATCAGCTGTGAGATGAGAGCCCAGGAGCTCCCTATTGGTCACTGGGGTCAGCTGGGATTCACTTCCCTTAGGCTCTGTAGACTGATGAGGGGATGAGGAGCGGAGGAGAGGAAGATGAGGAGAAAACAGAGAGAGTTTAACCAAACAGGCAGTGTTTCATGCAGAAAGAGGCTAGCACAAAAACCACCGCCAGCAGGAGCTAGAAGAACAGCGCACGTACAGTAGAAGCAGTGCACGTACAGTGATCAGAGTGCACGTACAGTCTGCGTAGTCAACGTACAGTAAGAGTGCACGTCCAGAGAGCAGAGTTCACAAAGTGCACGTACAATAAGAGATGTGCACGTACAGTAAGCAGAGTGCACGTATAGTTAGTGCACATACAGTTAGAGTATACAGTACAGTAAGCAGAGTGCACATATAGTTAGAGTGCACGTACAGTAAGCAGAGTGCACGTATAGTTAGAGTGCACGTACAGTAAGCAGAGTGCATGTATAGTTAGAATATACAGTACAGTAAGCAGAGTGCACGTATAGTTAGAGTGCACGTACAGTAAGCAGAGTGCACGTATAGTTAGAGTGCACGTACAGTAAGCAGAGTGCACGTATAGTTAGAGTGCACATACAGTAAGCAGAGTGCACGTATAATTAGAGTGCACATACAGTAAGCAGAGTGCACGTATAGTTAGAGTATACAGTACAGTAAGCAGTGTGCACATATAGTCAGTAGTTAGAGTATACAGTACAGTAAGCAGTGTGCACATATAGTCAGTAGTTAGAGTATACAGTACAGTAAGCAGTGTGCACATATAGTTAGAGTATACGTACAGTAAGCAGAGTGCACATAGTATAGTTAGAGTGCACATACAGTAAGCAGAGTGCACGTATAGTTAGAGTGCACATACAGTAAGCAGAGTGCACGTATAGTTAGAGTATACAGTACAGTAAGCACAGTGCACGTATAGTTACAGTATACAGTACATTAAGCAGAGTGCACATATAGGTAGAGTGCACGTACAGTAAGCAGAGTGCACATATAGGTAGAGTGCACGTACAGTAAGCAGAGTGCACGTATAGTTAAAGTATACAGTACAGTAAGCAGTGTGCACATATAGTTAGAGTAAGCAGAGTGCACCAGTGTGGTTAAGGGAGGACCATATAAGGCACCTCCACCTCCTCTTCTTTATCCTCCTCCTCTTCTTCTTCTTCTTCCTCCTCCTCCTCCTCCTCTCTCCACAGACAACTCAACTATCTACTGTCTTAAGCATCCCTCCCTAACATGGACTAAGCATTCATTCAAATAGTTCACCATTTTCAAAAGGGCATGATCCCATCCATGTGTTGCAATTTCCTTCAGGAACACCAGAGGGTTACCAGCACACAACAACAACAACAACAGCCACAACAACAACAACTGCACTACAGCCTCTGGGTACTGTAAACAGTAAGTGGTAAAAATGAATGATTAAAGTATGGAAACGACGCGTCGCCATCATCTGTGTGTAGACACGAGTACATTATAAGTTTAGGTGTCTAGAAACACTTAGAAACCTACAGCATGCGGTACAGGAGGGTCAGCTAGCTGCATCGTCACCTTTATAGTGCAGTCTCCTGGGGGCTCACAGACCCTCACATAAAACAGGCTCTTAACGCTCAGCGGGGACCACGAGGGGCCCTATCTAACCAGGGGTCGACTTCTAACAACAGAGAACACTTGACTTTGGGAGACACTGCATTTGAAGATTAGAGGCATTCATTAAAGGAAAAGGGTTAACAACACCCACTGCTTAAATCTCCGTGCGCGTGTGTGTGTGTGTGTGTGTACCTGATTTTTGGTCTGCTTTTGCACTTTGTCCCGGCTGCTGGACTGAACCGGAGTCTCACTGGACACTGGACCAATGGGAGTGGGCTAAGGAGACAGGAAGTGAGGTCACAGCTTGTGGCTCAGCCCATCAGGGCAACAGTAGCACGTGGACACTGATGGTTCATATAGAACTGTGTAACTACAAGGGTTAATATAGAACTGTGGAACTACAAGGGTTAATATAGAACTGTGGAACTAGAAGGGGTTTTATCAGGCTGAACATTAAAACACATTCTGTAATGAGTTAATTTCCTTTCTTATTCTTCAACTCCAAATATGAAACTCAACACTCTGAGCTATATCTTAGAAAGTACTTGTATCCATTTGCCTCTATTTTGCCTCCACTAAAATGTGTTTTGTACTGGGTCAATTTCACTCCTATTCTTCAACTCCCAATATGAAACTCAGAGATATCTTAAAAGAACTAACATGAACAAATACATTTTTCACACATTCATTAAAATAATTATCAATTTATCAAAACGTACAATGTGGGGTATATGTCCTCAATATGAGGGATAATCTGAGTCAATATAACTTGGTAGAGGACCTGTAACATGGATGTGTTTGTGGTGCAGCTCACTGACCAGAGGCTTGCCGACCCAGTCATACTGGTAGTCAAAGACAAATCCGTTCCTGTCAAACAGATCTGTGAAAAGCTTCCTGATGTAATCATAGTCCGGCTTCTCAAAGAAGTCTAGCCGTCGCACATAGCGCAGGTAGGTGGCCATTTCTTCTGTTTCACACACACAACCACACACACACCCACAGAGAGAGAGAGAGAGAGAGAGAGAGTCGTAAACACACAAAAGAAGAGGTTACAAAATTTGCCCTGCATTGAACAGTAAAGGTAATCTGAGTATTTCGGCAGCATGTGCGTGTTTGCGAGCGTGTGACTGAGCGTGTGTGTGTGTGTGTGTGTGTGTGCTTTCGGGTGAGCGTGTGATCGGGTGTGCTTTTGTTCAGGTGTGTGTGTGTGTGTGTGTGTGTTCAGGTGTGTGCTCGGATGAATGTGTGTGAGTATTTGGGTGATCGAGTGTGTGTGTGTGTGTGTGTGTGTTGGGGTGTGTGTGTGATTGTGTGTGTGTGTGTGTGTGTGTGTGTGTTGACACGGACCTGGAAAGCCCTCACAGAGCACCTCTATAGGAGTAGCCCTCTTAGTGTCCCCAATCTTTTGGTAACGCTCCTTCAATGTGTCGGCCTGCAGAGAGAGAGAGAGAGACAGAGAGTGAGACAGAGAGAGAGAGAGAGACAGAGTGAGAGAGAGTGTGAGAGAGAGAGAGAGAGAGAGAGAGAGAGAGAGAGAGAGAGAGAGAGAGAAACAGAGTTACGTAGAGTACCGGCTAGACAAAGAGTTAGCTAGCAAGGTAGCTAAATAAATGAAAGCATTGGTGACAGGATGACCAGAGGTGTAGAGGAGCTACGAGAAATGACAGGACACTGATTGATGTTCGTTTGACCTCTCACCTTAAGGCCCTGCCATGGCAGGCTGCCTCGCAGGAAGTACATGAACATGTGACCTAGTGCTTCCAGGTCATCTCGCCGACTTTGTTCTACAGGAAGGCAGGAAGCAGAAGGCGTTAGCCGGGAAAAAAATATTTCTTAAGGAAAATCTTCAAAAAACTACAACATAGAGCTGTTAAAATAGAACATGAAGTCACATGCTCAGTGGCCCAGGAGTCTCTCTATAGCAATAAAACATAGATCTACTATACTAGAACATAATGGCCCTGGTGTCTCTCTGTAGGACTAGAACGTAGAACTACTAAACTACAACATCAGACATAAACCTTGAGTGGCCAGGAGTCCACAACAACATTACAGGACTTACTTACATGGTTGCCATGAACTACCAGAACAAACATGGCCAGTGTTATTCTCTAGCAGCGACGTCAACCATGCTAGCCCAGGTGCTAATCTATAGCAGGGATATGAACCATGCTAGCCCAGGTGCTAATCTATAGCAGGGATATGAACCATGCAAGCCCAGGTGCTAATCTATAGCAGGGATATGAACCATGCTAGCCCAGGTGCTAATCTCTAGCATCGATATGAACCATGTTAGCCTGGCTGCAAACTTCTAATCTCTCTCAGAAATATGAATCATCTCTAGGAGAGATATGAGCCATGATAGTCTGATGCTAATCCCTAGCAGCGATATGAACCATGCTCGCCTGGCTACTAATCCCTGCATAGGTATGAACCATGCTCGCCTGGCTATTAATACCTGCATATGTATGAACCATGCTTGCCTGGCTGTTCCCCTCCACAGGGGATACTGTAGGAGGTATATTAACCTAGCCAGCCTGGCTTCTAATCTCAAGCACTCTGAAGCTAAAAGGAGAGACCTTTTCCCAGGTGGGTGCTGACGCTCATGTAGCGTGCGGTTCCCGTCAGGCTCTTGTGCTCGCGGTAGGGGATGTGTTTCTTGGTCTCGGGGTCGATGTACTCCTTGGCCAGCCCAAAGTCGATGATGTGGATGGTGCTCTGACGCTTGCTGCCCGGGCGACCAACCAGGAAGTTCTCGGGCTTCACGTCGCGGTAGATCAGACTGCGGGTGTGGACAAACTCCATACGGCTGATCTAAACAACAATAAAAACAAATGTGTATTGTGTAAACAACAACTAGAAACATAGATATAATCACGTGAATCAGTGTGACACACTTTTGTTTGTGTTATCAGCTCGTGTGTTTGTGTGTGTGTGTTTTATCAGATGTGTGTGTGTGTGTGTGCATGTGCGTGTGTGTGTGTGTGGTACCAGCTGTATGGCGATCATCAGAACCGTCTTGAGGGAGAAGGTTCTGTCACAGAGGTCAAACAGGTCTTCCAGACTGGGCCCCAGCAGCTCCAGAACCATGGCGTTGTACTTCCCACACGGACCAAAGTAGAACACCTGGGGAACACCCTCTGCAGGTGGAGAACGGGAGGGGTTTGAGGTCCTATCCTAAGAGACAGAGAGGGCTTCCCTCCCCATTTCAATGTAAAGAACAGCTACTTAGGTCTGCCAAACTCACCATAGCTGAATAAAGCTACTAGTTCCCCATTGGCAAATAAACAACAGCCTCATTGGATTGCCAACTCACCATAACCCAATAAGAGTCTCATTTGACTGCTAGCTCTTCATAGCTCAATAAACAACACTATAGCCAAATAAACAACAGCTTCATTGGACTGCTAGCTCACACTAACCCAATAAACAACAGCCTCATAGGACTGCTAGCTCACCCTAGCCCAATAAACAACGGCCTCATTGGACTGCTAGCTCACCCTAACCAAATAAACAACAGCCTCATTGGATTGCTAGCTCACCCAAACCAAATAAACAACAGCCTCATTGAACTCCTAGCTCACCATAGCCCAATAAACAACAGCTTCATTGGACTGCTAGCTCACCATAGCCCAATAAAGAACAGCCTCATTGGACTGCTAGCTCACCCTAGCCCAATAAACAACAGCATCAATGGACTGCTAGCTCACCATAGCCAAATAAAGAACAGCCTCATTGGACTGCTAACTCACCATAGCCAAATAAAGAACAGCCTCATTGGACTGCTAACACACCACAGCAAAATAGAGAACAGCTTTATTTAACTACTAGTTTACCAGCCTAATGTTCATGGCTGTGATAAATTAGCTAGTATAACTATGTACTGGGTCATGAGAATAAGAATGGGGTCACAAAGCGCAGTAGGAGCGCTCGGGACTAAAGGTCAAAGATCAGTAGGGTTCCTTACCTGAACTCCCCAGCTGCTTATAGAAGCGGTACTCCAGATGAAGCTGAGGTGCTCGCGACTTAATTGGTTCCTAGAGAGAAGACAGGTAAAATGTGGCCATTTGATTGGATGATTTCACACAAAGACGGTTGGTTGGAATTGTTTTCATGGTTTTTAAGTTGCGAAAACTGAACTATAAAGTAGTTGCCATTCTGATGATGAGGAACTAGAGAAACATTTGACCTTGACAAAGAGAGCTCAGATAGCAATGTGTTATAATAGCATTGCGGTGCGTGTGTGGTGTAGTGGTTTGGTCTGATAGTTAAGACTCTAAAACACTGCAAACAGCAATAACATTAAACTGGTCCTCCTCACTGTATAATAATAAATATAAGACATGTTATGATCATGGCAATTGCGATGATAATCTCACAATATTCCCACTCAACAATTTAATGATAATCTCAATATTCCCTTTTACCATTTGAATGTTAATCTCTGGGTTCCTTCTCACCAGTTTAACGTCAATCTCTGTTCCCACACACCAGTTTAACGTTAATCTCTGTTACCACTCCAATTTAATGTTAATCTCTGTTCCCACTCCAGTTTAACGTTAATCTCTGTTCCCACTCACCAGTTTAATGTTAATCTCTGTTCCCACTCCAGTTTAATGTTAATCTCTGTTCCCACTCACCAGTTTAACGTTAATCTCTGTTCCCACTCACCAGTTTAATGTTAATCTCTGTTCCCACTCACCAGTTTAATGTTAATCTCTGTTCCCACTCCAGTTTAACGTTAATCTCTGCTTTCTCACTCACCAGTTTAACGTTAATCTCTGCTTTCTCACTCACCAGTTTAACGTTAATCTCTGTTCCCACTCCAGTTTAATGTTAATCTCTGTTCCCACTCCAGTTTAATGTTAATCTCTGTTCCCACTCCAGTTTAACATTAGTCTCTGTTCTCACTCACCAGTTTAATGTTAATCTCTGCTTTCTCACTCACCAGTTTAATGTTAATCTCTGCTTTCCCACTCACCAGTTTAATGTTAATCTCTGCTTTCCCACTCACCAGTTTAATGGCCACGTATTCGTTGGTGTACAGGTTCTTCCCCAGGCGCAGCTCCCCAAAGTTCCCACAGCCTATTTTCTTCCCGACCCGGAAGTTTGGCCCGACCATCAGAACTCCGGAGTTGGACCCCGAGCTCCGTCCCCCGTGGCCCGACCGACTTCCCCCAGTCTTTGACATCCTCTTCGCCTCCTCCGCCTCCGCCTTCCCTCCTCCTCCTCCTCCACCACCTCCTCCTCCTGCTCCTCGCTTGTCAAAGTCCATAAGCTTGTGGTACCCCGGCCTCTCCACGGTTACAGCGCTTCCATGCAACACTCACACACAACCTCCTGAACCGACACCTGCCGTTCGCGAAGCCTGGGGCTGGGTTAGAGGCCTCGAGGAAAAGCCTGGGGCTGGGTTAGAGGCCTCGAGCAAAAGCCTGGGGCTGGGTTAGAGGCCTCGAGGAAAAGCCTGGAGCTGGGTTAGAGGCCTCGAGGAAAAGCCTGGGGCTGGAGAAGGGGAATGTAGTAAGAGGCCTAGGGATTGAGAGAGCTAGGGAGTTATGCAAGAGTTATGGAGCTAGGGGCTAGGGCAGAGGAAAATAGTTAAGATGCCCAGGGGCTTGGGGCTGGGGTCTGGAGCTGGGGGTATGGAAACAAGCTATAAAGCTATCACAGCCTTTGGTGTTGTGAGGCTAGGAGTCGGGGGGGTTGAGGGGGAGAGAGGATTGCTAGCAGGGTAAGCAAGGGAATGGAGGGGCTGGGTGAGTGGGACAAATCAACATGTAGCTAGCAAGCTAACAAACGCTCGCTAGGCAACGGAGAGGCTAACATGTAGAATACTGTCTAACAGTTGGTAGCAAGCTAACATACGCTAACAGGCAAACATGCAGTTTACTGTATAACAGTTCGTAGCAGGTTAGCATACGCTAACAGGCTAACTCCAAGGAAGCAGCGGTCATGCCGCTTGCTCGAGTTCTGACAGCATCTGTCACCATCAACACAGCAGGTAAGCGGGCAACCTTATATCCCAGCAGGTAGACAGGCCTTATAATGAAACAGGTAGGAAGGCAGCCTTACAATCCAACAGGTACGTCGGCAGGTAAGCTTAGAAGCCCAACAGGTAGGCAGGTAAGCTTAGTAACCCAACAGGCCAGCAGACAGCCTTCTCGGGCTACATGGAGGTAGACGGCTAATCAGGCGTGTGACTGCCTCTACTGGTCAACACTCGATGCCACGTTGGTTCTCATCGCCCCCTGCTGACCAGACACTCCCACTGCCGTGGATGGTCCCTCAGGTATAGACGTACAACAGTGGGGGTCAGAGCTGGCAGGACACACAGCCAGACAGGATGGCAGGTTGGACTGGTTCTTTGACTGGTCACCTGGGAATGGAAGGGAAAGTGAGAGGAAGTGGAGAAAGGGGAGCAGAGGGAGGGCAAAGAAGAGCGATGAAGAAAACAGAGGAAATGTTTGCTAATATCTTTCTGAACAAAGCCAGCAGGGACAATATAGATCCTAATGAAATTAGCCTTTATACCAACGACGATGTTAAACCTTTAGAACAAATGTGGCTCATATACCCAAGCTCATCCCCTGTTCAGCTTCAAATGCTATCACATATCACAGGTATCTAACAGTGTGTGTGTGTGTGTGTGTGTGTGTGTGTGTGTGTGTGTGTGTAGCATTATGGTGTATTGGCCTACAGTTTTAGCGTGGTGTGTATGACCGAGTGAGTGGGGTAGAGAGTGAGAGTAGGGAGAAATATGAGCCCATCCTTTTCCTACAGGAGGACAAATGTTATCTTGTCTTTCTGACTTCCTGTTCTATAAATAACTGTCGTCTCTCCGTCCCTCTCCTCCATCCCGGGTCTCTGTTAGAGGTGAGACCATGAAAGGTCTGCCCGACACTGTGTGTGTGTGTGTGTGTGTGTGTGTGTGTGTGTTTGAGAGTCCCTGGCCTCTTTAACTTCCTCCGCCACACCCACCAACCCCCGCATCAACAACTTCAGCAGCCAATGAGTCGAGCTAAACCTCCTCCGCTTTGACCATTTCCTGTTTCTACCAGCTCTTCACAGGGGGTGGGGGGTGGGGTGTTAATCTTTGTCAACAACATGCAGCAGCCAATAGACTGAGCTAAACCTCTTCCCCGCTCTGACCATTTCCTGTTCCTGTTTCTACCAGCTCTTCACAGGGGGGTTGTACTCCCATCAACAACACACAGCTGTTTCACACTGCTGCAAGACAAGTGACAGACCACAGAGAAACACGGTTTGAGCAAGACACTTTCTGTGGTGTCGCTCAGACATTTAACCAACGTTGCACGTCTGCCCAAAACATGCAATGGTGCAGCCAGGTATTGCCATTCCCAGGCATTAAACAAGGTTTCGCTACCTCCTTGTACTGAGCTTGCCAGCTTGACTACTCAAGGGGAAGGTTTCCCTGCTCAGCCCGCTCAGAGAGGCAGAGGGGAAGAGTGGGAAACAGTTTAAAGGAGGCTTAAGCAGTTCCACAAACAACGACGTTTGTGTATGTAATGCCTAGGTGCTTTTTCAAAAGGAGCCGCGATGAATAACTATAATCATTCATTTATTCTGTAGAAAATCCATTTCCTTTTCGTGCTTCTCATAACAGTCAGGCCAATCTCTACCTGAATCCTCTGTCCTTGTTATGGAATGGGGTTGGCACATAGACACTACACTGATCTGAGATAAGGAGACTGGGTATGGGCATGGGATTTTCCTAACACTATCAAGAATAAATGGATAGCTGTACACTTTTGGATGATAATAATACTAATGATGAAACATAGAATATGCCAGAGTATTGAAGAGAATGTCCAAGATAAAAGACATCTTCTTGAAAGTCACACCAGGGACTGCTGATTGGAGACGGTCACCACCGGTGAAAGGAAGGTCTGACCAGTCCCACTGCTAAAATTGGGTCGTTCAGAAGAGTTACACACGATATCCAAAAACACACTGATTCTAACTTAAAACTTCACAATGCAATAACTTCAGGCCTACTTCCTGGTAAGCTGTCAATATTCAAAAGGTCTACTTTATCTCCCCTACCTCGCAAGCACAGAGCATGTTGTGGAAATATACCTTGGCTATCAATGACTGCCAAATGGGGCTTTCCAGTTCATCTCAAAATATTGGGAATGGTCAAACTGGAAAAGTAGGTTAAAATACAGTAGGAAAAAAAACATCTCTCGCAAGTTAACATGGAAAGCTAAATGAAGAGCTAACGTTATGCCCTGGCCTCCCAGCCTTTTTCTACAACTCGAAAACCAGCACCACCAAATACTTTCACTTAGTTCACGTTTGTCAGTTATACGGCAATTTACTAGCAGTTCCTGCTTTGCATGCTTTCACCAACACTGAATTCATCGCGTATTGCTTGGTTGATAGTGGTACGCTAAGTAGATAACCTTAGCACATGAAGTTAATCTATAGGCCATTTTCAGCTAGCAATCTAGCTAGCCAACTTCACTCTTTAGCATTGTATACCATTACACACGAAGCAAATTACTTTTGGTTGTTTTGATGGTAAAAAAAGATAACCACACTAGGTTCAGGCTCATGGCTTTTGGGAAAAGTATGAGTTTAGCAGGTTTTCGCAATTCCCTGCTCAGTTCTCTGGACTAGTCGGGATCGGAAGCTAAGCTAACGTTAGAGGTGTTTTTAGCTAGTAAGCTAATGTAAGGTAGCATTTCGTACCAATACGAACCAATACACAGCTTAACATTCATAATCGAAACAACTAATTACGTGTGAGTTCAGAAAAGTATTCACATACCTTATTAGTTCACTTTATGGCAGTATATATCCGAGCTATTATATATCGCCAATGATCATCTAATGTTCTCTGTCCATCCGTGCAATATGTTTTAGCCAGCCAGCTGAAAAGCCTCGCTTAAAGCTCAAAACTGGCTACGTGCATAACGTTAAATGACTCCGGGCAACGTCAGCTTTCTACAGTACAGGTATGGAGCGCAATGCCATTGAATCGGCTTAGTATGTTTTAGTGAATAGCGTCAGTCACAGGAAATCGGCGCACTCAGAAAAATCTGCGCCGTGGAAGTCTTCATGAGACAGAAAAGCGAGGGAGGGTGGGTGGGTGGGTATAAACTAGAGTAATGTTAGGCCTATCGTGTTACTCATGTCATGGTGAGGGATTGACGCTATTGAAGCCATGTAGACGTATAGTTCCAACTCCGACCAGTGGGAGCGGTACTGCCAAACAATTGTATGCACACAAATAATATCCGAACAAGATTGATACAAAACATGGCGGCGCCCTACGGTTCGTAGTGTAACGAAAATATGTGTTAGTTTGTTAAATAAACACAGAGTTTAGCACTATGTTCTTCTAGTATGTGAAAATGTTTACAGAAACGGCACATCATCTCAAATCCGTTGCGCCCTTGTTGGTGCGAAGAGCTGTTTTGAATGAATCGAGAATCTTCTCGGCACATTGGTGTTTTGGCGTCCAGGGTCGCCGACACTTCAATGTCAGCGACCGCCTGTGTGCCAAGATTGCCCCTCCAAAGAAGCCTCGAGTTCAGGTGGAGATCCCCGGGCTAGAACAGGTGACATATATGGACAGGATGCATTACGTCCCGGGGCTAGCCAAGCCAAATTTTCCGACATGGACACGGGATTTTAAGGACCCCCGGCACCGCTTCTCGCCCCCGGCTGAGGAGATGCCGTTGTACAAGCAGAAGCCCTGCTTCGTCTTTAACCAGAGGACCAATGTGCTGGAAGGTGCCTACTGCCTCTTGTATTACATTTCATCGAACGGGCAGGCATAGTGATAGTGATGATGAGGATGATAGTACTCCGGCAGTCAACTCTACTTTAAAACCTTTATTCGTAATCAAAAAATCATCACATTCACGAAATACGTTAAACCAACCAAGCATCATAGATCAAAATGTACATAAACAAATAGGCCTAACGCAAACATGTATTAAAAGGTCGGCATAATAACAGCAAATACAAGAGGAAATTATAAATTTTTTTAAATAAAAAGGTTAAAGTTTGATGGCATTAATGAAATTTGATTTCGAGATTGGCCAAATAGCCTACTGTTGAAAGACATACATTGGGGGTAGACTTGAATGTCCTCAATATCAGTGTATAATGTGTTTCGTATATATATATATAAAGTTAAAAAATAAAATAAAGTTTTCGTCAGCCACAAACAATCTAAATCATTTATCGTCACAAGAAAAATGGGAAATAATAGGCTACGTTGATAGCCTACTTTGAGTTCCAGAATGAAGAGGAGCACTTGAGGAGAGGAGAAAACCTGTTCAATGTGCTCTCTCTGATCATGATTATTTCAGATAGCCCGAGATGGATCTACATTATCATCATCATTATTACTACTATAATTCAATGTACCTCAACTAATTATCCAATCTCTTATTATATAATCTCCCTTTGTGCCCTGGCCCATTAGGTGTAAGGCAGGCTCTCTGGTTGACCAAATCCAAGCTGACCCATGGACTTCCTGATCAGGTGACTGCCCTGGGAGACAACCCAGCCAATCAGATAGTAGATCAGGACGAGCGAGTGCAGAACGCGATCAGACACGCCCGCTTTTGGGACACGGCAGAGCCCCGCCCTGGTAGAGACAAGTTCTGGTAAGACACATTTCGGAATAATTTGGTAGAAATTGATTGCTCGGCTACATCAAATTAAATAATTATACGAAATAAACCAATAGGCTATTACTTACTGTCCTGAGAGACTGTAATGTGTATGACACATTTTGGAGTAGTTGTGTAAACTTAAGTTGAATGTACAGTGAATTGTATTGAACTGAAAATACAATTTATTTTATAATGTAATTACATTTTAAGAAATTAAATATATATATATATATATATATATATATATATATATATCAAAATCAAAGCAGCTGCTAAAATTATACCCAAATTAGATTTAACATTTGTTTAGTCCTGGTGGAGGGAACAGAAAAATTATTTCTTTCTTAATTAGCTTAGCGTGCCATGCAGGGGAAACAAAAGTAATTTTCTGAGTCTGTGTTTGTCCTCCCTGCCAGCCCCACTCTGTTGAGGAATCTACTTCATCTCTGTGGCAGTTTGCAGGCCACCCACCCAGCTCTTGGCAAGAGGATGCTGGCTGAGAAATACAGCATATCCGCCACCTGGCGGAGAGGTATGGTACTGCAAGTCAACTCCACAACAATACACCCAGAACATATCTGCTGACCGACAAAATGGTTGCGCGAAGCTATTCATGATAGGTGTTTGACATCCCAGGGGGCAGAGGTAGCTAGTTTGTGGATCAACCTCTACTCCTAGGAGCTTTATAGCTGACCTCTCTGTCCATCCACTTCCTCTCCAGGTGAAGACTTGTTCCAGGTCAGAGGTCAGAATGGCTTGCTGCTGAACAGCGTGACGCCGCTCCCAGTGCTTGCTGGGAAGGAGGAAGTGGCTCAGACGGCAGAGCACGCTCTGGAGACGTTCTACCCCATCTCCCCGACCATCGACCTGCAGAGCACACAGCTGTACCAGGAAGAGAGTTACACAGGTGCTAATAACCAGCCAATCAGCATCACACAGGTACTGATAACCACCCAACCAGCATCACACAGGTACTTATAACCACCCAATCAGCATCACACAGGTATTTATAACCACCCAATCAGCATCACACAGGTACTGATAACCACCCAATCAGCATCACACAGGTATTTATAAACACCCAATCAGCATCACACAGGTATTTATAACCACCCAATCAGCATCACTCAGGTACTGATAACCACCCAGTCAGCATCATACAGGTATTTATAACCATTCCAGCCTTAAAATCACCAAACACACCCTAGAATAGAGATTCCATTAGATAGACATTATTGTCCTGCGGGACATTTTTCTGGGACACATACACAGAGTATCTGCTGTTATTTGAATTTTAACAATAGTGCATAGATACGGTAAATACGACTCACCCATAAAACATATGTACACACACACACACACACACACACACACACACAGAGCAGCTTTAGGAAAAACAATTCTGCTGTTCAACTGTGTTACTTTGACCGCTTCCTGTTCCCTTGTCCAATCAGGTTTCAAGGCTGACTACCCCTACCCCCACGCCCACACGCTTTACTTCCTGGAGGCGTGGGATGTTAAGTGTAGGCTCCTCCCAGACCAGTTCAGAGCCAAGATGATCATGTTTGCATTTGGCAACGCTCTGGCCCGTGCACACGCCTTGCACGGGGTATGTTAACACCACATACACACACACACACACACACACACACACACACACACACACACACACACACACACACACGACACTGTAGGAGTGTGAATGCTTATATACTATTCAGAGTTCCAAGACGCAATGAAATCACTGGAATATCCTTTGCTTCCTGTTCTTAATGTTTGCCTCCTCCTCTTCCTCTCTGTCTCATCCTCCTCTCTCCTCCTCCTCTTCCTCCCATAGGCGGCGCCGTCGGTGCTGGACCAACCCATCGTAGTCCAGGCGGTGGGGACCAACGGTAGGATGTTCCAGTTCGTGACCTTCCAGCTCAACACCACGGATCTCCATGGCGACGAGGGCGTGAAGAACCAGGTGTGGGCGGAGTCTGACGCGCTGCTCTATGACTACGCTAAGGTCCGCCCCCTCATCAGGAAGAAGCAGGTGCAGGTGAGCAGACCGTCGACCTCTGCATGGACACGGATCAGCCTGGGTGGTTAGTTTTCCTGTCCCTCAGCTCCTCTACAGCGCCAGGCGCACGGCAGCTTGTTCAACCACGCTTAACGTACGCTTATTTCGTCTGCAGGTCCCTCCAGGTTTATCAGGGTACCGTCCTGAAACCTTCAACACGTTTCTGTCGCTGTACCTGCACGGTGCACTGTGATCACCTTGCAGAACACACACACACGCACCTGTACCTGAACACCCAATTATACCGCCTGTCAAAACAAACCATGTTCAAATGTTTCAATAAAGACAATGATGATTTTGGTAAACAAAATAAGAATGTTTTGAGTTGCTTTGTCTTCTATTCACCTAGTCGGTGGAGCATTCTGGCCATTTAAAGGGGAACTATGACATGATGATGGCAGACCCACACCGTGTGTGTCTAAGTTACTGTAGAAAAGGAAATGGGTTGTAAATAAAACATTTATAGAAGACTTCCGTTGAATCAGCAAGCCTTGGTTCTGCTCACATGCAACCAGCGCCAACAATAGGTCTTTTATTTTCGTGTTGAAGTCAGCCAATTTAGTTAAGGTAGAATGTATTAAACAGCAATACTACAGGCCAGGGCAAGCGTGTACTTATTGTGGTCTGGTTTCCCGTGCAAGGATTAAGGCAACACTAAAAAACATTTTCAATGGAGAATCTCCATTGACAGTGAGATTTAGTCTAGAACTAGGCTTAATCCCTGTATGGTAAACCGGGCCAGTGAGTATAGAAATGTGACTTGATAATTTATTTATCCTCACGCTGTCAACACAATAGGCTACTTTAATCTTAATGGAAAGCACAATCTACGTTATCTATGTGAAAACTTCATATTTACTGAGCTTTGAATTTGAAATAAAGTTTATAAATGATCTGAATGTTCCACAATTAAACAAAAATGTAAAAGGACCACAAAAAAAGTCAAAATAACAAACACTTGTTTTCTAATCTTTTATCAATACAGATTATTCGATTCCAATGCACTGCAATAACTCTGGCTACTTTAAGTGTGGATTGGGTTTTTCATCCCCATACTACCATATTATATAATATAGTAAGCCAGAAAAAGATTTAGTATGTCTCAAATATACCATGTCAAATGCAGTATGCCAAAAATGCATGCAACATACTTTGCAAGTGTAGCTGAAGTACCAACTACAAGAAAAAAGTAGTAGTAGTATGCAATTTGAGACGCAGCGATAGTTTTGGGAGTTTGGGGCCACTGGCTACTCCTTGCTATTATGCTCTGGAACTGGACACATCAAAAGCCACAGTAACTTGCAGTCCACCTTAAATCTATTTTTTAGGGAGAGAGATGGGGGCGTCGGTAGAACTCGGCGCGCCTATAGGAATGAGGGAGCGCAGTTTTCACAGCAGTAACGCGATCCATCTACACAGTCGTTTATCAACTTTATAGAGGTGAGATTCATTTTGTAAACAACTTCATAAATCCTTTTTATACGATGCAGTTTTCACCTGCAACTTAAACGCTTTTGGACATTTTCAATACCTTTAAGACGATGCAATGATCTGCGTTGTGGAAGCGTTGATGTGGCAGCAGTATGCTGAACAGCCTCTCTTTCGATCTTTAGATTTAATGACATTTTCACCTGTATCGCACCACATCTTCTGTGTTATATAGGCGTAGCGCCTATTGTTTATGGAGATCATATAGTCTAGCTAAAAAAGCTTTACACTACTGTGTTCAAATGATTTATATACACTTGTTACATACGAATGTATTTAACAGCAAATCGTCTATAAATCATAAATCATAATCAATGAATACATTCGTAAATCTTACATTGTAGAGGCCATTGCCCGTGGAAACTTTGCACCAGTGGGTTAAGCGAGCTTTAGTTAAACTGCCACCAGCTCTGCCACTCCGGGTCAGTTACACTTACATGGGAGCTGCCCTTATATGAACTGCGGCTGGCATGAGAAGAGAGCTGTGTCATCAGTGACACACAATGTAGCAACAATTGGTTAATGTTTCACAAACACGTTCTATCGAAAACAAGCAGATTTCAGGTGACTCATGCATGCACTCGAGGAAAAGTGCTGTTACTCAATCTCGTTCTTACTGTACAAGTTGTAAATAGTTGCTGAAAACGTAAAGCATAAAGCATCGTTTAAGTCTACAGCCTCGTGAAACACAAAACTGGTTCGACAGGAAGAACAGAAACGCTTCTGCTTGAACACACACACACACACACTGTACTGTGACAACTTAATATTGTTGTTCACCCAGAGTAAAGATGAGTTGCGACTCGTCCACGCTGCCGACCGGTGGGGAAGAAGAGGGTAGGAATGCGACGGAAGTGAAGATGAGTCAGATCATCATGCCCTGCCATAGCAACCATCGCCAGGAGCTGAGCGTTGGTCAGCTTCTCAAATGGATGGACTCCGCTGCGTGTCTCTCTGGTGAGGGATGGGTAGGGGGGTGTGTGTGTGTGTGTTTGTGTGTGTGTAAAGGTTAGATCTGCTAGTATTAGTCAGTGTGAGGTGATTGACATGGGGCGGTGTCTCTGTCCGCAGCTGAGAGACATGCAGGGTGTCCCTGTGTCACCGCCTCCATGGACGATATCCACTTTGAACACACCATCGGGTAAGTGTGTGTGCATCTCTATGAATGTGTGTCTGATAGAGTCTGTGAGTGTCTGTGTCTCTATGAGTGTGTGTCTGAGAGTGTGTGTTTGAAACAGTGTGTGTCTATGAGTGTGTGTCTGAGAGTGTGTGTTTGAAACAGTGTGTGTCTGAGAGTGTGTGTTTGAAAGAGTGTGTGTCTATGAGTGTGTGTCTGAGAGTGTGTGTTTGAAACAGTGTGTGTCTATGAGTGTGTGTCTGAGAGTGTGTGTTTGAAACAGTGTGTGTCTATGAGTGTGTGTCTGAGAGTGTGTGTTTGAAAGAGTGTGTGTCTATGAGTGTGTGTCTGGGAGAGTGTGTGTGTGAGTGTCTATTTGTGGGTGGTGTTGGGAGAGTGAGTAAATAAATATGTATCTTAATCTATGTGGTTAATGGATAAATGTGTATATATGGTATCCACGTACATCTGTTTGTTTGTTTGTGTGTGTGTGTGTGTGTCCGTCCAGGGTTGGGCAGGTGGTGAACATCAGGTCAAAGGTCAACAGAGCCTTCAACACCAGCATGGAGGTCAGAGAGCATGAACACACACCCTTCCTCATCCTCAGCTTTGTGCTGACTCACTAGTGCATGCTCTTATTCAAATTATTAATATGTTTGCCTGTTTAGTGACCTGCGTGTCTGTGTGTGTTTGTCTCTCTCTCTCTCTCTCTCTGTAACTGTGTGTGTGTGTGTGTGTCTCTCTCTCTCTGTGTGTGTGTGTGTGTGTGTGTGTGTGCAGGTGGGCATTGCAGTGAGCTGTGAGGACCTGTTTACAGACAGACACTGGAGGGTGTGTCAGGCCTACGCCACATTTGTTACCCAGCGTACGCAGGCTGGAAAGGTAGGAGGAGGAGGAGGAGGAGGAGGAAGAAGGGTTAAGTTTTGTTACCCAGCGCACGCAGGCTGGAAAGGTAGGAGGAGGAGGTGGAAGGGTTAAGGTTTCAGGCATTGTTTAATGTGATTTGGACTTTGGTGTGTGTCTGTGTGTGTGTGTAGGTGGTTCTGCGGCCCCTGTGCCCTCTCACCCAGTCAGAGGTTCTAGAACACAGTCTGGCCGCTGAGAGGAGGAGAATGAGACTCCTGCACCATGACATTATCAAAGACCTGCTCACCGATAGGGCCTTCCAGAACGGTCAGCCGGTCACCGTGGCAACGCCCTCCCACCTCTCTTCTCGTCTTTTTGAAGTCAACA
>JAPMUY010001200.1:0-17365 GCA_026901105.3 Galaxias olidus
ATTTTTTGCTCAAATGTTTGCAAATACAATGTAAACATATGGCTTTAAAGTACATATATATATATGGCTCTAAAACTCATGTTAGCTCTTGCAAACTGTTTTTCCTTGTATCAAGAGCTCTGTCTCTTTGTTTGTGTATAGGTCCATACAAAGGTTGTATAGTGTACCTTTAATAATAAATACCCATTTCTTGAAAAATATAACTTATTGTTAAATATTAAGGAGTGTTTTGTTAGCTGCCCATGTTCTAAGTAAGTAAAAATATTAAATGTATTATTACTTTAAAATCTTAATTTAAATTTAAATTAGTTTTTTATCATTTCAGAAGGTCAGGACGGCAAAAATGTAAACGATAAAAATTAAAAATGAAAGATTTTGTTGAAAAAGAAAACGCATCGCTGTCCGAAAATACTACAGAGATATCGCAGGCCTGAAGGCGTCCCTCGATTAAAAACGCGGAAACAGATGGGAAGTCCGTGTTCAAAGAATCCTGTTTTACAGCACTGATAAATCATATCAGACAAAAGTACAAGAAGAAGAGAGATATCAGATAATATCACGAATTATACAGGAAAGACACAATAGAAAAACAACACAGACTTCACTTGGTTTTCAAGAAAGTATGGGTTTGCAGAGGGCGGTCTTTTCAAAGAAGAACTGATCAACACAGCAAGCTCCAAAAGAAAAAAGGTGAGGTAGGAGTTTTTTTATAGAGATGATGTATTTTGACTGCAGGAAAAAGAGTCCATCACAAGGGAGCACAAATAATAGAAAAGGGGTTCTAAATGATACCATAAAAAATGCCATCGCAATTCTTCTTGAGAATTCCATTGCTAGTTGTCATGCATTTTTCTGTTGCATTTGTCTTTTATGTAGCCGTTTCACCCATTTTGAAGAAATCTTGCCCTGTAGTACCTTTCCCAGAAGCTATACATTCCCCAATTTCTTGTTGAAGACGCAGCAGGCGAAGAATGTATGTCAGCTTAGCTGTGACTATGATGTTTCATTTTCTTCAGTGGACAAATTAAACTAGAGACGAGGAATACAACTGAAATCCTGCAATGACTGTAAAAAAAAGAGATTGAAAGAGTCTCCTCCTGGAGATGGTGACCTTTGACTGATATGTTCTGCACCAGCTGAGAGTTTTCACAGGCATCAATTCAACATTAAACACAAATATAATATGTATTCAAGGAAAGTATTATGAGTGTTTGATTTCACATAGATTTTCAGAAAATTACATGCAAATTGCCAGCAGAGATTCAAGCAGCTCACTTTGCACTGCCTTGTAAGCATTAATTTCAGACGGTGCATTCATGTGGGTGGAGTGGACAAAGATTTGTACCTTAATATCTGCATCAAAAGAAGTCCAAATCTGCTATGTATGGACACATCCCCTGTGCTGCATCATGTGAAACTTCAATACATCAAAACTTCAATTATTTTTTTAGTGATACGGAAACACACAGAAGGGCAACTTCTATATGTTGAGCATAGAGTTGTTCAAGAGCATTTCAAGAGGCACGTGGCTTTGAGCAAACCACGGAAAGGTGCTCCAGATATGGGTGGGGTTTAAAACAACAGCAGACAGATTGGTCAGTAGCAGAAAAGATTATTTTCTATATCTTTTACAGTACTGTATGATTGTGCCACCACGTAGGGTCCCCCCCCCCTCTTTTTTGGTTAAGATCAGAACAGGCCCAAATGCCCCAGGATCACCTGTAGCCAGCCTGCTTTCACGTACCTTAGATTTAGACAAAACAGCACACTAGTATTTCCACCTAGTGATTAAAATTGGGATTAAGAAATTATGTTTAAAGAAACATTCCAGAGAAATTATTGGACATACCATCAACTTACCAATTATATATTTTTATTGTTTTGTCTAATTTCACCAATTTTAGCTAGGCCTAGTCAGTATTTGGTATGGAAATGTTCACATTGACGTTTTGCAGACATTATATAGAACATATTCCCAAGTATTTATGAGAAATAGAAACAGCTGACTGTCAACCAGTCAATATTTACACATCTATCTTCACTGCATCGTGCCATCAGGAGACTCCCAGCCACTTTGGAACCTCCCCGATTTCCATAGATAATATAAAACTACAGCGAACAAGACATTAATTTCCTGTCAAGCACGGGTTGATACACGCTGCCTGCTAAATCTCAGAAGGGAGCCAGGTTTTGACTCACTACAGGCTGGAAATTTTGGCCATTTTCAAACTTAATCTCACACTTCAGAACAGCGAACCTTGCCTTTCGCCTACAGCACTACGCTTACCAAATGATCTGTAGGTGAACTACAGAACTATGTATCACTTTGTTTTCAGAAGAGGTCAGAACTACCTTTCCACGTTTATCATAAATTTAAATTTAGAATTTGTCTCTAACTGACCCACATTAAAACCCGAATCCCTTACATTTTGAAAATTGTGCCAAAAGGGACAAAATCCACAATTATTGTCGTCTTCAAAACATTGTGCGTATGATACATTAGTCTATACTGCGTTGTTTTTGCCATAATGATTAATATTTAATGCTACGTGTATTTAGATTCTAAATTTCTAGTTTTAGCTTAATGTTGTAATTTAACAATGAAAATGTTATTATCATGCTTTTAGATTAGTAAATATACTGCGCTTGCATTTAAAGATGTGTCATAGTCTTCAAGTTATTACACCATTTATCTTCGCATGTGAATTTCACTACTTCAGAATTGTATTTCACTATTACATTATTAAATGAATGGTTGATACCGTTGTTTAGCTGCCAAATTTCAGTGGTGGTGCCTGATGAATAGGTAATATCTCACTTGATCAATTATAATATTAATTTTATTAATTAATTGATAATCTACAAAATATTATAATTTACATGACGTTACAGTTAGTCTGCTGTGGATTATAGAAGATGCCAAATGAGTTCCAAGGGTTCCTCTCGAATGCTCCATCATGACATGGTTTCACTACAGCCTTGCGCTGTCTCAAGCCAATTCAAGCAGATTCTGAGTGTACATGTCACAACACAATGTTTGATGTTCAATGCCACTGTTATTAACAAGCGCAGAGAATAACTGAAGAAACGCAATATAGGTGTGTGCTCAAATATATTTATTAAATTCATCCCAGAATATTGTCGATGTAAATGAGACATATGCAAAAGTCACATGCATGATGCGGGAGAAATCGCTTTTTTATCAAATCACATTTTGCAGTATTTTCTGATGGAGGTCACCAGAAAAAATAGCAAAGAACTATAGGCAGAAATTGCCAATGATTGATTTATATTCAGGTGTATATTTATATATAAGTTACCTGAAGTAAGGCATGACCATGAGTGCAGAAGGCCCCTGAAAAGTAGCTATTTTATTTTCTGTGTAATGCATGAGACACATGCAGTTATTAGTTGAAGTCTTAAATATCTGTATCAGATGCATTTGTTAAGATTAAATAATTGTTTTAAAAATGGTTTTAAAAGCTATCTGTTTTTGTTGTTGTTGGTCTTATAATCTATAGTGGGATGACTCAGCATTCATATCAATTTGTTATTATTAGTAAGTCAACTGTTTTGTTTAGTTTCAGAAAAATGACATATATATTTTATTATTGTGTTGATCAGAAACTGTACCTATTATCACTTCCACTACATAAAAAAGCGCACTTTCATTTTTAAAGTTTAGAGGAAAATGCACACATCAAGGTATAAATTTTCAGTTAAATGTGTATATTTCCTGAAAAGTCTCTATCTTCTTATAAGGTCTAATTTATGATGTAGAGACAAAGTTTTCCTTGTATTATTTTCAGGGTTTTAAATTATATTATTTGTTAATTATATATATTTATTCCAGCCTATAACAGAGTGAGATTTTCTTGTTATTATCTGATTTTCTGAATAATTTTAAAAAATATTACAGGTTTAAGCATCAGAAGCATTGAAAAATAAGTGTGAGAATAAAAAAGTTGACAAAATAATTTCTATTTTCTCTATATGTATATCAAGAATTTGGAACAGTTTCCTGTGCGTAGCAAAAAATACGCCACCGTGTCACACTATATTCAATGCCTGTCCTCTAATTCATTTAAAGAAGCACCAACATTTCCAAGCGTGACTGTAGGCTGTAAAATGAGTATCATATTTGAGATAAAATATTGTTGAAACGCTATATATTACCAGATTTCCACTGATTCTAACACTAGACAGACAAACACAGTTGCTATGTAGTCAACGGCAGCTGTACCACGTTGTTTGAAGAACACTGTACGCTTGAAACAAAAATCAACACAAATGTACGTTTTTGTTGAGTTTTAAGTAACCTGAGTAAATACTTGTTTTCACAAAATAGAAGTAAATATACTATATATCCTTTTAAGCTAATTGTGAGTTAGCTTCCAAAAGAACGAGGTTTTGTCAGCCAGATATTTATATTAAATAAAATATATGTTTATTTATTATCCATCATTGACTGGTTTAAGAATCATCACATCAACACGTCATCGCTTTGTTTATAGATGTTCAAGTGTGTATCCCAAACTCGGCCAACTAGCTCTGGACAAGTTTCCCACAGTGTGGAGATATACTTCCTCCACCTGTCACCCCGCGGCCCACGTGCCTGGAACACCCTAGGGAGGTGGCCAGGTGCATCCTTGCCTGAACTACACCCGGGTGCTCCTAAAAGAGCAGTGATGGGCTCTACTCTGAGTCTCTCTATTGACCCTATCCTCACTGAGGAAACTTTCCCGCCGCTTATATGGACAAAGTCATGACCCACCTCTTCACCATAGGTGAGAGTAGAACGAAAGATAGACCCTGTGGACGGAGTATTTCTTTGTCTCTGGCTCAGCCTTCGTCACAACGGTGTGAGACTCACTGACATGTTCACTGCAGGCCTCCACCTCTCCCATTTTGATCCTCAACCTCCCAAGATACTTGAACTCCTTCACTTGGGGTACCATTCCCTACCTGGATCAGCACCTCCAAATCTGAGGCCATGGTTCGGAGCAGCGGGTGTGGTGTTGCAGTCGCTCTATCGCACCGTTGTGACGAAGAGAGAGCTGAGCCAGAAGGCAAAGCTCTCAATCTACCGGTCTATCTTCGTTCCTACTCTCACCTATGGTCATGAAGGGTGGGTCATGACCGAAAGAACGAGATCGCGGATACAAGCGGCGGAAATGAGTTTCTCCGGAGGGTGGCTGGCATCTCCCTTAGGGATAGGGTGAGAAGTTCAGCCATTCGTGAGGGACTCGGAGTAGAGAGCCGCTGCTTCTTTGCGTAGAAAGGAGCCAGTTGAGGTGGTTCGGGCATCTAGTAAGGATGCCACCTGGCCGCCTCCCTAGGGAGGTGTTCCAGGCACGTCCAGCTGGGCGGAGGCCGCGGGCAGACCTTGGACCAGGTGGAGGGATTATATCTCCACACTGGCCTGGGAACGCCTTGGAATCCCCCTGTCAGAGCTGGTTAATGTGGCCCGGGAAAGGGAAGTTTGGGATACCCTGCTTGAACTGCTACCTCCGCGACCCGACCCCGGACAAAGCGGATGACGATGATGATGATGATGATTCTTAAACCAGTCCATCAATTATTGGATATTAAATAAACATATATTTTTGTATTTAACTACTCAATATAACAACAAAACCTACGTTCTTTGGAAGCTAACTACGAATTAGCAAGAGATATATAGATATAAACACTTCTATTTTGTGAAACTAAGTATTACTCTGGAATTACTTAAAAGACTCAGATCAACAAAAACGTTACATTTGTGTTGATTTACAGTTTCAAAACGGTACACAGTGCGGTGTTCTTCAAGCTGCGTGAATACAGCTGCCGTTGACTACACTGTAGCTGTTGGGTTTGTCTTGCCTAGTGTTAGAATCAGTGGAATGTTACTGTGAAAGTGACGCCCCTGCTGCTAACGTTTCCGATGCAAAGCTACTCCAGCGCTCTGCTGTGTTGTAGGCTAATCTTAACTATAATTTACATAACGTAGGCCTGAATAATTTCAACAATGTCTATCTCAAATATATTCTCATTTTACAGCTTGCAGTCACGGCAAATGTTAGTTGGCTAACTAGTGAATTTGAGGACGAGTCGGCGACTGGTTAACGGGCTTTTGTTTTGGTTTAGGTGACGTGACCTTTCGCATAGGGCTCGTTCCAGAATTGCGGATACATATAGAAAGAAAACAAAAAATAGAAATTATTTTTTACATTCAACTTTTTTTATTCTCATAGAACACACTTTAAATTTATTTTCAGTATTTCCTGATCTTAAACCTGTAATATTTTTTAAAAATTATTCAGAAAATCAGTGTACTAACAGAAAAATCTGTCAACTCTGTTATAGACAATTTGGGTCAAATATATATAGTCAACAAATGTAATATAATTTAAAACCCTGTCTTCCCAAAGAGAACTTTTGTCTCTACATCCATAAATTGAACCTTAAGTCTAAGAAGATAGAGACTTTTTGTTCAGGAGTAAAAAATATCTACACATTTAACTGAAAAGTTGCCATGATGGTGTGCATTTTCTCTAAACATAGCTTTAAAAATGAAGGGAATGCTTTGAAATTTAATGTAGTGAGAATGATAGTTAAGACACAGTTTCTGATCAACCTTTTAACAATAAAACATATTTAATGATCATTTTTGAAGCCTTAAACAAACAGTTGACACTAATGATAACAGAGTTGATATGAATAACAGAGTCGTCCACCCATAGTTATAAGACCAACAACAACAAAAACATTTGCCAGACTGAAACTTTTAAAACCATTTTTAAATGTAAAAACAATTATTTAATCTTAACAAATGCATCTGAATTACAGATATTTCATGAACTTCAATAATAACTGCATGTGTCTCATGCATTACCGATCTGGAAAATAAAATGGCTTTAAAAACGTTTTCAGGGGCCTTCCAGGAATTTAACCTAGCTTGCCCAGACCATAGGCAGAAAGCCTGCACTTTCATGGTCATTATGCTGCCCCTTCAGGAAGCATGGCCCCCACGCTTCACCATACCAGCTCCCTCACACCATGGGCACGTAAATCAATCATTGGCAATTTCTGCCCATAGTTCTTTGCTTATTTCTACATGACGTCCTGTCACCGAGGATGGCTGTAGGATGATCCTGATGACATCATCAGAGAGATACCACAAAGTATCCTCACGGTTTGGCCAGAAGAAGCGATTTCTCCCCACTTTGTGCATGCATGTGACTTTTGCATGTGTCTCATTTACATCGACAATGATACCAGGATGAATTTAATCATCATATTTGAGCACACACCACTGTTCAATGATATCTTTGTTTTCTCAGTTGATTTCATCTGTTGTCTGCGCTTGTTGCTCTTTGGTGGTGTCAGAAAGGATGGACTGAACATCAAATACAAACCTTTGTGTGTTGTGACATGTACACTCAAGAATCTGCTTAGTTGAGCAGAGACAGCTGACAAATCTGTAGATGAATTTCCCGGTGTGAGAGTGATCATCTGATGGAGGCACATTGTCGAAGGAACCACTTGGAGTCATTTTGGCATCTTCTGTACAGCCTTGTCCACAGCTTCCTCGTCAATGCAGAACAACTGTATAGAGGTCTGGGCATTCAGTAAACAGTGTAGGGTGTCTGGCTTTCTACTTCTTGTGTGTAAATTACTCTTTATCAATTTTTGTAGATTATCAATTAATTAATAAATTAATATTATAATTGATCAAGGTGATGAAGTGTAATTACCTATATATGGAGCACCACCACACAGAATTTAGCTTTGGCTAAGCACGGCTCTGCGGGAAACCGAATCAACCATTCATTTAATAATGTAATAGTTAATATTTTAATCTCAATTCTGAAGTAGTGAAATTCTATGTTACGAGAATAAATGATTGTATGAAAACGAAGATATGACACATCTGGGTTTAAATGCAAAGCAATTATATTTATTTACTAATCTAAAGAAAGCATGATAATAACGTTACTACAAGAATGATTAAATTACAACATTAATAAACTAAAGTGGTTAGTAGGCATTTAACGCTATGGTTAGAATCTAAACATACACAGTATAACAGTTAAAATATTGGCAAATTATGGTAAAAACAACACAGCATATAGGCTAATAGCATCATACGCACAATGTCACGGAACGTGGGCTTTACTTTACTTTGAGACGATACATGGCGTTGTGTAGCAAAGGGATGGATTTTGATCCCTTTTGTGGCTGGACCAAAGTGTAGAGGTTCGGGTTTTAGTGGTAAAGTTCTGAACCTCAGTTCGTTGTGTGAAGTTGGAAAGTTCTGAAATTTAGTTACTTGTGTGAATAAACGTGGGAAAGAGAGTGAGTTTTGGGTCTTCTTTGACCTCTTCTGGTAAGGACAAAAGTACGCTGGTTCTGTCTAAGTGGTCTGCTGGTTCTGGCTGGTTCTGTCTCTGAGTCCTCTGACTCAGTAGATTTGGTTAAAAGCGCTGAATCATTTCGGAGAACATTGGAAGTTGTGAAGTCCCGAACGTGGTTTGAATAAAGGTTCCTTTGTTCTGAAGTGGTGAAGTTAGAAAGTTTGAAAATGTTGCAAGGAGTTTTCCAGCCTGTAGTGAGGTCAAAGGCCTAATTCCTTTGTTCTGAGAGTTGCTAGCAGACGCGTGGTCAAGGAATAGAGGGGGTGCAATTATATCAACCCGAGTAACGACAGGGTGGCCTACCAGGTTACGTGCGGATGTTTAAAAGCAATAGTTTCCTGGTTGGGATCCTATTTATTGGAAGTATCGAAAGGAGGTTCCAAAAGGTGGCTGGGGTCTCCTGATTGGCTGCAGGCCAGTGAATAGATGTGTAAATTATTGACTGGTTGACAGTCAGCCTACCTAAAATCGTTTTGTTTCTATTTACGCAAATATACTTGGAATATGTTCTATATAATGTCTGCAAAGCTTACAAAATGTCAATGTGAACATTTCCATACCAAACACGACTAGGCTAGCTAGGACGGTTAATTTAGACAAACAATACAAAATATATAATTATTAGAAGTACAAGCGATTGATGTTACAATTTCCTCTCATTGTCAATGTCCAATAATTTCTCTGAATGTTCTTTAGGCACCAATTTCTTAATCCCAATTTTTTAATCCTTAGAGTGGAAGCAGTGTGCTGTTTTGTCTAAATCTAAGGTACGTCGTGTGAGAGAAACAGGCTGGCCCCCCTGGAGTGGTCACCAGGGCCATTTTGGGCCTGTTCCTTTGATCTTAACCAAAGAGGGGGGGAAGATTCGGTGATTTTCCCTACAACAGTCATACAATTGCTGGGCATTGGGAATGTCTTTTCCTTTACTGACCAATCTGTCTGCTGTTCTTTTTAAAACCCCACCCACTCTATCTGGAGCACCTTTTCCGTGGTTTGCTTCAAAGAAGCTCCACGTGCCTTTCTTGAAGCTCTTCTTGAACAACTCTGTGCTCAACATATAGAAGTTGCCCTTCTGGTGGTATTGGGTGCATGTTCCGTCACCAAAAAAATGAACCAAAGTTACTGATGGATGGTGGGTTTTCACATGATCTAGCACAGGGGACAGGTGTGTCCATATAGCAGGTGGACTTTTTTCTTTTGATGCTGAGATGGTCGTGAAGCACAAATGTTTGTCCACTCCACCCACATGAATGCACACGTACCCAGAGTCGCCTGCTTCTGAGAGGATGCAAAGTGAACTGCTTGAATCTCTGCTGACAATTTGCATGCGTAATTTTCTGAAAAATCTATGTGAATCAAACACTCATGAGATTTCATGCTTTCCTTGAGCTCACGGTATATATATTGTGTTTTAATGTTGAATTGATGCCTTGTGAAAACTCTCAGCTGGTTCTGGAACATATCAGTCATATCTCCAGGAGAACTCTCCATCTCTTTTTTTACAGTCATTCGGACTGGTTGTGATTCTTTCTCACTTTCTTTGTTTTTCTTCCTCATTTCTCCTAGTTCAGTTGTCCACTGAAGAAATCTCACTGGAGCTTCAGCATCATAGTCACAGCTAAGCTGATAGACATTGCTTCTGCATTTGGCACATTCTCCATACATGCATTCTTTGCTTACAGGATCACAGCATATTGAGTTTGCGATGATTTCCAAGACAGTCTTCCCAAGAAGTTGGAGTGTATGAAGCTTCTGCACAAGGAAGGATAAGTTTTCATGTACTTTACAGAGACAGGTTTCTCTGTCAGAAAATGGGTGGACAACCCATAAAGGATGCATGCAACAGAAAAGTGCATATGACAGCTGGCTTGATGGATTCTCAAGAAGGAATTTGCGATGAAGATTTTTTTATGGTATCATTTAGAAACCTTTTCTGTATTTGTGCTTTTCCCCTTGTGATGGTTTCTTTTTTCCTGCAGTCAAGCGGCTCACATCATCTCTATAAAAAACTCCTGCACCTTCTTTTGGAGCTTGCTTTGTGTTGATCGATATTTTCTTCTTTGAAAAGACAGTTCACTTTGGTTCCTCTTGCCAAACCGCTTTCTTGAAAAACCAAGTGAAGTCTGTGTTGTTTTCTGTAGTGTGTAGATTTTTATGATCTTTCCTGACATAATTCGTGATATTATCTGATATCTCTCTTCTTTAGTGTCTTGGTACTTTTGTCTGATATGATTTATCAGTGCTTTATGAAAAAACAGAGTTCTTTGAACCTCTGCAGGGACTTGATGTCTTCCCATCTGTTTCCGCGTTTTTGATCGAGGGGATTCAGACACGTGTAAGTCTCTGGATGTGTTTCTGGTATTTTCGGACAGCGGTCGTTTTCTTTTTCAACAAAATCTTTCATTTTTGAATTTTTCTGTATAATTTGGAGTTCTCGTTTTATTTTTCTTCGTCCTGACCTTCTTTGTCTGAAATGATAAAAAACTAATTTAAATTTAAATTGAATTTAAAGTAGCCTATTTCAATTTCAATATTTTTACTTACTTAGAACATGGGCAGCTAACTTAAAGGCACACTCCTTAATATTTAACAATAAGTTATATTTTTCAAGAAATGGGTATTTATTATTAAAGGTACACTATGCAACCTTTGTATGGACCTATACACAAACAAAGAGACAGAGCTCTTGATACAAGGAAAAACAGTTTGCAAGAGCTAACATGAGTTTTAGAGCCATATATATATATGTACTTTAAAGCCATATGTTTACATTTGTATTTGCAAACATTTGAGCAAAACACGCTTATAATTTGAGTTGTGGTGGGGTGAGAACAAAAAGAGCACATTGCCCATCTAGGAGTCCTACAGTTCAAGAATATAGGACTATATAACCAAAATTGTTACTAAAAAAGTTACATAGTGCACCTTTAATTAAAATGTGTAAACAAACCATGCATACATTATGGAGTGTACCTTTAAGACACAACACCTTGAAAGAAACAGCTCAGTTACATACTACCATGTTGACAATCTACACTCAAAAACTACACTTTTCTACCTCTGACTCGGCGACCTTGAGTGCCTTGAAAGGCGCCTTATAAATTCAATGTATTATTATTATTACTTACTGTACAGTTACTCTATATAATAGGATTATAGACTCATGGACCCGTGCACTCATCTAACCATGCACTAATCTGACCTGGATGTCTGTGGTTCAGGGTCTGGTTCAGGACTTTGAGGTGGTGTCATCGCTACAAGTCTCAGCCTTCTTGCTCTGCACTTCTGCTGCACCTGCGCTTGTACCTTTAATCCCTTTCACCCAGATCGGCCACTGTGCTTGTCTGCCCTGCATTTCTTTTTTTGTGCCATCTATTTCTGTCTTTTTGCAAATTTTCTGCCTTCCTTACAGGGTCAGCATCTCGCCATGCCCTGTTTTGCCGTTTCCTTTCTGCTGCTGACAGCCTCATTTACCTGTTACATAAATTATTCAATTTCCTTAACCTAGAATGGTATACCACAAATGTACTCTTTACAGTAAAATTTCCCAGAATCCACTATAAATGTAAAATAACGCAAAAGTCTTAAATGTGCTTGGGAACATTTGACTATATTACTCACCGTCAACTCTGTTATCATTAAACTCTTTGAACAATTAACAGAGTTGACGGTAACAGAGTTGACATTTTCCACCATTTTGTGCCTTAACTCCATGTGCTAATCTCAAAGCAGCTACCACATAGCATGTCTAAACACAGAATTTTATGGATTTTCATTATATTGTTTTTTTATTTATTTAATGAGGGCTTCACTGAAATATCACAATAACAGATTTGACAAATAATTAATCTACTGTTGGTGTATCCTCAACATTTTGTTCAAAATAATGGGAGAAGAAGCATGACATACCTCACTGCCTTCCAGATGTTCCCCGCCAGAGGAAGTGACATTGCTGGGTGCAAGTTGAATGTATGAATCAGGAGGTGAAGACAGTCAATAATGGGTGGGGTGGGAGTCATTTAGTTAATATTTTATTTATAAATTGTGCCTAAAATAAACATCAGGCATTATTATTAGTGAAAGTATAATGTAATTACTATTATTATTCAAAACTGATTCAATAAAGTTTTTAGTTTTTTTTTAATAACAAAAGGTTTATCTGGGAGATGCGAAATGTACCCCCAATTCTAGAACGAGCCATAGATATGCGGAGCGCTCAAAAACGCTCTCCGGCCTAACAACAACCACTTTCTCGTCAATAGAAGCGGAGCAGTGCATCACTTTCACTTGTAACAACTTTTTCATCATTATGGTAGTTGTCTGAATTTTGGTTGATGTCTGAAAAGTACTGTCTTCTTGTATGCTCGTAGTGTTCTGTTTATATGAATGGATACCAGCGCAACCCACTCGCACGGATACATATTTCTTTTCGCACCGCATCATTTTTAGTAGCATTTGCTACCAAAACTGTTGCACTGTACAGCCCTGTGTATACTCTATACTATTAAGATAGTGTGAAACTTATTTTCCAAGGCCAACTGATTGGTGGATGTTCTTAGCGAGTAGTCAAGTAGGTATGTGCGACTGTACATACCACTGATTTAATTTTCGGTCAGACAGACACCATGTAATACAGAATCAAGTGGTTGGATCTGAATAGTCCAATAAAGTAGGTCCTATTGACTTTTTACTATGTACTTTTCCTTAACCCCGAGGGAAAACGTCATGAGGTTAAGGAAAGATATGAAGGAGAATGCATAAGGACTTAAGGCTCCAGTAAACTTCAAGTGAAAGCGAACTTTTCTTGTTCGCTTGGTTCTCTTTCGCTTGTTTGCAGAGGCTGTGATGGGATACTTCTTTGCTACGGATTTTAGTTTCCGGTAGCTTACACCCAGCACAGCAGGGGAAACCAAACGTTAAAAAGTGTTAATATTTTTGAACTTCTTCACTTAAGCTGCTCTCAAAAGTATTCATAGCTCAAGATAAAATTCCAAACTTTTCATACATCACATAGGATGTTTGCCGCTGTTCGCTTTGGATGAAATCTCTTTAATGTCTGGATTACGTTCTCTTTCTCTTCTGGTGCTTTGTTGTATTGCTTTAGGCTTAACCTGAAATTTAAACCACTCCCAATTTGCAAACACTAACTCATCAGAACAAGTTATAAGTAGCTCTTTAATTTGGATAAGAATTTCGTTTTTGAAGCTGTCATAATCCAGATGTTGACAATTAAGTTAGCAGGGTTTTAAATATGACGAAAGGGGTGTTAAATAAGAAACAAAATAGCATCACACCCTTATGATCAGTTAATGGTGAAGCAGTTAGCTCCACGTTAATGTTATTAAGTTGAATGCTGGTGGAAATCAGCCAGTAGTCCAATCTCGATTTATGTCTTAAGTCGTGGCTAAACCACATATATTGAAGAGTATTAGGACATTAAGATCTCTAGACATCCCCAATGTCTAAATAAGAGGTTAGAAGATTCACTCTTGGGTTGTGTTTGTTAGTAGACCAACTATTAGGGGATCTATCTAGCCATTTATCAGGAGGCTCGTTAAAGTCACCGCCAACAATAAAAATTTCATTTGGAAAGTTGGTTGACAATGAAATGGTTTTCATAGCTATAGTTTGGAAGATTTTTCGTTGGATTTTCTACAATTGAATCCATATACATTCATAATTAACACAAAATTGTTTTCCAGTTGTGTTGTCAAGATAAACCAATGCCCCCTGGGGTCTCCTGTGGTAAAAAGAACTGTTCCCGGGAATTTCCATAGCATAATAACGTTATAACCCGATGTGTTACGGGGTCCGTTGACCCGGCATCTACTTCCGGCGCCCAAGCTCAAGCGTCTAAGCAACGAATGTATGTTGTACCGAGAGCCATATAGAGAGAGGCTATGGTTGTACCTTACTTAGTAGAGTAGACAAAGTATCCGAGTCGAAGTTCGGTAACTTTTGTGCCGTTTTAATGTTAACTAATTTACAGCTTCATGTCACAATGCAGGGCAGCTGAAAACGTTATAACTCAGTGATCCAATTGGTTACGTTATTTTACACTTGTTCATAATTACGATTGAAAGCGTAGCTACCTCCCCATTTTGAACACGTGTCGTTATATGCTTACTGTTAGCTTTGCCTTGGCTTTAGGCTTTTACACGCAAACCTAGTGTGGAAGAACGCTAGCTTTAGCTTTCACCATCTTCGGTTACCTTAACTTTTGGAGCAACAAGATAGGACCGATCATTATTAATGTGTTAGTTTTTGTAAACGCTTCCACGAGCCTCCCTAGACTCGAGTAAGGTAATATTTCCCTATCATAATCTCTGATACTCCTCTTGTTCTACAAAAGAAAGACATTAGCTTACAAAAATAAACTATGGCCACAGCACTTGGTTATTACAATATTCTGCAAAAGGATACAGGAAAAGACGCTATCAGTACCTGTATAAATAAATCTAAAGGCCATATATTAAGATGTGTAATCTCTATATAATAATAATAATATTAATCAAAACACGTTTAATTATAGAGCACGTTTAAAACAGTTGACCAAAATGCTGTACAAACGGAACAATAGCCTACATTCAAATACAGAATCAAACATAAAACAAAACCTGTTGTTATATACAAGCTAAGTGGATAGAAAACCACTACGTTTTCGAAAGATCATGAATCAAAATAACTTTCGAGCTAAGATTTGAAAAAAATCGACGGCTATCCCAAAAATTAGCTGCGACTGCAAACGCAAAAACCTCTGGTTCTGCGTGGAACGTGGAATGGCCAGGAGTCCCAGTTCACGATGACGTATATTTGTGCGTGCCGGAAGTAAATCATAGGTCAACGGACCCGTAACACATCAGCCCCTGTAACAGATCTGGCAGCCACAGTCCCCCCACTGATTCTTCCAAAATTGAAAATCAGAGGAAATCAGAGTTTCCTGTAAGTAAATAATATTAACATTCAAAGATTTTGTAAAAAGCATTAAAGCTTTCCTCTTGTTTGCATTTCTGCAATCTTTTCGATAACAGTCATAAAAATAAAAAATAATGTATATATATATATTTGTTTACATTTATTTTTTATTCATTAGGCTAGTTTTGATGCAAACCACCCTTATACTAACGAAGGTTATCGAACGACAATGGTTTAGCTCTAAAGGCTAGTTCAGACCAATGATACGCGACGTCTTGTCGTAAACGCTCTAAAACCGAGTGGTTCACACAAAAGCAACTAGCACAGACACAAATGACTGTTTCCATAGTAACGGCATAGCCCACTACAGTTAGCTAACGTTAACAAAAATAATTTTATTTCCCAATTAGTATGAGCTAGTGTATGACAATCGTTTTATTTAGCTGCAATTGGCACCATAGCTACTATATGATGCAGAGTATATAATTTTAATAAACAATCGCTTATTTAAATGATAGCCTAACAAATCCAACGAATAATGCCTTTTGACATAAATCTAGCGCTATGCTTCCATCCATCCATCCATCCGTCCATCCATCCATTTTCCACCGCTTATCCGGGGGCGGGTTGCAGTGGCAGCAGGCTAAGAAGGGTAGTCCAGACGTCCCTATTCCCAGCAACGCTTTCCCGCTCCTCCTGGAGGATCCCGAGGCGTTCCCAGGCCAGACATGATATATAATCTCTCCAGCGTGTTCTGGGTCTACCCCAGGGTCTCCTACCAGTAGGGCGTACCCTACAAAACCTCCAATGGGAGGCGCCCAGGAGGCATCCTAATCAGATGTCCGAACCACCTCATCTGGCTCCTTTCGACGCGAAGGAGCAGCGGCTCTACTCCGAGCTCCCTCCGGATGACCGAGCTCTTTACCCTATCCCTAAGGCTGAGCCCAGCCACTCTACGGAGGAAACACATTTCAGCCGCTTGTACTCGCGACTTCATTCTTTCGGTCACTATCCAACTATGCCTCCTAACGTTATAAAACTGCCCTTGGCTATTTGACAAGCCAAATCTTTGGCGACGACATGCAACGGCTTCAGCCGCCTTGCAACTACTAGTTCAGACCGCTGCAACTTTTGTCTGCAACGTTCTAAAACCGTCTCGTTACGTCACGAATCTTTGGTCTGAACTGGCCTTAACAGAACAGCGCAGAACACGGCTGTAACGTAACTTTTCTTATGATTTCGTCTGCTACATTATATAATTAACATCTTGGATTTTCTTAAGACTACCTTAAGCGAACTAAATAATGTATTTAGCGAAACACAATTCAGAAGCATTTTGGCTTGAAACATGAGAAAGAAAGAGCAAATATGCTGCGTGTCAATCATGTCAATGCAAAAAAGTTGTTTTTTAAAACAAAAAGCAGCATCTGCGTTTTCAGTAGGCTACATACACGGTCTGTTTCTCCTGTCGCCAACGAGAGGCTGTGCTCAGCTGACTAGCCGCTCGCTTTCCGTAGAACTGTTGCACGGTGCAGATGATAGGAACGCTATCTATATTTGCCAAGGCGGGGAGACGGATTTTGTCTGCTCTGTACCAGTGTGTTGTCTTTCTCCAAGATAGGTGTTTAGTTGGAACGTGGCTGTGACTGAAGTGCTGCTTTCACGTAATCGCCATTTTTTTATTAGAACGTTCATTTAACAATTGACTTTCCGGCTGAGAATCAAAACTATAATTTAGCATAAGTATCGGACATTGATGTGGTAATATTTTCCGATACCCGATCTGAGTACTGGACCCCAGTTTTGGCCTGATACCGATACCACCAAGTAGTATCGGTGCATCTCTAAGTAATACAAAACCACAGAAAAACTTTTAGTTAACTTGCTACTAAACTGTGGTGGATGAGTCACCAATTAATATGTACATGCAAACAAAATTCTGAACAAAAGAAAGCATCACCAATAATCTGTAGATAGCTTGTTTTTTCAGGTCTCCAAGATAGCTTGAGCTTCAGTCATTATCCACAACTCTTCTTCCTTCAATAGAGTAC